>CM068837.1:44721835-44919335 GCA_028554795.2 Sinohyriopsis cumingii
AAAATAAATTGATATTGGGGTCAAAAGATCAATGGTTATGGTCAGCGGTATACCTGTTATGCATTCCAGTTTAACTGGAATCATTCTGAGTTTTTATCCAGCATACCAAAAATTCCTAATTTGAAACCACTTATTTTGATTTTTGAGATCTTTATTCATTATTCACCTTGAGAAAAGTAAAAAAAATATAAAAATTATTGCCCTGTAAAGCAGTGTTTTGCTTTGTAGGTACAGACTTATTTCCAGTAATATTTTGCCACAAGCACATTGTACTTACTTGATAACCTTCTTTACATTTGCAGGAAGTCAAATGCCTTCAATTTATCTTGTGCATAGGCTGCTGCACAAGAACTTCCATTTGTGTTTGCTTAATTTATGCTCAGATGGTCATGTCACAGTTTTCCATCATAGTATCCTTACAGCTCTTTAGCATAAATTTCCCAATTCTTCCTACACCACATTGGATGTATTGTATTTTGGGTAGAGGTAACATTTTAGATTTCAGGTCCATTTTCACTTGTCCTCTTTAACTTTTGAGCAGCTTAAGGTCACACATATTTGGTATATTTGTCTATTGTCTTTAGAAAATTTGTTGCATTCCACTTCAGAGGTCATATCAGAGTTGGCTTTTTGTCTCTGCTTTATCTCTTAAAATCTGTTTGAGCTTCAGGATGAGCCATAGCTTTCAGATGTTATTGTTTTATGACATCACATGTGTCACAGTCAAGGTTTAATATTAATAGTCAAAGTCACTGATCAGTTTCTTCTCCCTTTTGCATTTTAACTGTAATGTCCTTTGAGACAGAATGATTTGTTACATTTTCCACATCCATCAAATTACAGCCGTGCCACAAAGGTAACAGCCAGATCGCATTATTATTTATTTGTATGACCTGACTGCAGAAGACAGAGGGACATCCAGTTAACTGAATTTGATTGCCTTTGATTCCCATCTCATACCCATGTTGATATTTTTTAAGATTAATAAAAAAATTTGAGAAGTTAAATTTTGTTAGAGAATCTGTTAAGATTTATCTAACTTTGTTGAACATGAAGAATAGTTGAATTTGTTTGACATTAAGTGCTAGTGCTCTGTAAGTTTATACAAATGCACTAAAACATACTACGTGCAGATGGAAAACACACTGTATGTTAAATAGGAAAGTTGTAACGTCTTTAAATGGAAATTCCTTTATTTTATTTTATCAAAAGAGTTTTTAAAAAAATATGTTACTGAGTATTTTTGCCAATTTCACCATTTCAAACTATATAATTTTGTAAAATATAGAAATTTATAGGAATGTTAGAAATATATATAGACATGTATAGAAATCTTGCTTTTTTAAATACTTACATCTACTATAAACCCTAAATATAAAATATTAGTCGAAAACAAAAGATATTGTGAATGAATTTTACATATAGTACCTCTTCTTTTGTGCATGGGAAGTAACATGATGCAAATCCTTACCATACAATTGTTTATCAGTGTTTATGCTTTGAATTTTTAAAAAAATATTAAATTGCTCATTTGTTTGGTGATGTTTTCCAGCTTCCAATACTTAAAAAGTCTGCCCCTTTCCTACAGGTCAAACAAAACTGTAAGCAACAGCAACAAGGAATGGAGGAAAGACATCCAGCTGATTTTGAAGAGGACCAAGAAGATGAACCTATTACCCAGGAACACATGAACCATGATCGTCTGTGTAATGCACTGACAACTGTTTGTGCAGATGCTCTGAGGGAAATCCTCCTGACCCAAGTTCCTGCACCGCACACAAGCATCTACCAGGCAATCCTAGCCAACCAGACCAACTTAAGCAGACTGAACAAAGATCAGTCTCAACTGGTATTCCCAGATCCACAAGGTCGCTACGCAGGGACAGTGGACAACTTTGATATTTCCTTACTGTATACTATAATAAGAAATATCAGTGCACTTCCTGCTCCATCAAATGGCTGGGGAAACCCTCCAACAGATCAGCCAAGAGACACAACACTTGGAGCAAGTGTGGAGAGGATCCGCTTATACAGGAATATAATCAGTGGTCATTCAGTGGATGGAAAGATAAGCCAGAAAGAGTCTGAGGAATACTGGAAAATGATTGATGAGGTTCTTCTTGACATCGAAAATTTAACTGGTAATCAAAACTTCCATGAAGAATTAGAAAAGCGTAAGAACCAGGTCATCATGCCTCATGAAGCCCATGAATTACAAAAGACATTCCAGGAGTACAAAAAACAAATGGATGGTAAATAAATAACTATTTTACTTATTCAGCATTTGTAATTTTTAAGCACATAAGTGCTCCACTTTTCTGCTCCTGACAACTATTGATCATTAGCCAATAAAAAAGCAATAAAAATATTTTAAAATGTCACACTATCCTGTTTCTATTTTTATTTTAAAAACAACTGGACCCCCAAATCCATTGCCTTAATATTCAGCATTGCATGTAATGAACATGACTCCATTCCTTTCTTATTTCATAAATAATCATTTTCTTTGTGGTTTTGAAGGATATAACAAAGTTTTTAAAGAGTGCCTTCTTTAGATTTGTAGAAAAAGTGAATTCTGCTGGAATATGTTTTCAGAAATGATTTATAGCAGCTGACTTGTATGCTACAGTGCCAGGGAGAATATATAACAGTATCAATCAAACAGAGATTTTATAAAATTAGTTTGTATCAAGCATAAGTGTGAAGTTAACGTTGTTTTCATGCTGAGTGTGCCAGTCGTGTTGAGTGTGCCAGTCACAAAAAGTGAGTTTCAAGTGAGAATCTCATCTCACCCATCCAGGCTTGGCTGCCACAGTGTCTTTCTCTGGCCCTTGGCATTGCACCGCCTTTTCCTTGGCAATGATTAGTCTTTCATGTGATGTGTCAATGGACACGAATTAGTCAATCAATCAATCATAATTAAAGATAAAAATTAACAGTTGCTTTTGCACTTGACAGTTTAGAATTATATTTATGTATCAATTGTATCTAGCATGCAAAAATAATTCTTTTGTTGGTACCCATCCACTCTTTGAAAATTTCCACTGAAAAATGTTTAATTTTGTACTATAATCATACATCCTTTTTTTGCAGCTGCAGCAGATGATATTCATTCAATATTGATGACAGCACTCTCAGAGGCCGTAAAACCTGATAAAGGAGTTTATTCTTCTAGCACAAGAGGTGTAGATGCACGTGGTTTTAATAGTGGACTTATTAGGCAACATGTGTGCAAGTGATACTCACACTTAGGTACATACACCTATATATAATTACTGGTTTTTATTTTCTTTCTTATTTACTTCTAAAGTAAGTTGATGTAAAATATGATGATATGGAAAATAATCATCTGTCATGTAAGTGCATGTTATTATAGATATTCATTCCCACATTTCAAATATATGAAGTGAAACAATAAAAACAGAAAATAATAGGTTAAAGAAAGATTGTTTTGTATTTATTGTAATAATGTTGTCCAAACATTATTTTGTAAAGATTGTAGGTTCTTCTTGCTTGATTCATCAAACTTTTAACTAAAGTAAATTCTGAGCAGAAGTGCTTGTGGAATGGCCTGTTGTTAATTGTACAGTGTTTAACATTCATGCAATTATCAGCACAAGTCTATTATCACTACTCCTCCTAGATTAGATTGAGGATGACAGTACACTACATATACGTAGTCATGGATATATTGTTTTCGTTAATAAATTGCTCATGATGAACAAAGATGAATATATGATACAAATATAAGGTTAGTTTCTTTCATTTTATTATTATATAAGCATTTCGTTTATCTATATTATTGCAACATGCAGTGGGGGGGGGGGGCACAAATTCAACACAAATTTATAAGTCTTGGGACACATGACCTAGGTGAAAAGAAGTTTCACCATACGTTTTGGGACAGAACAGAAATATTTTACCATGAACCAATATATATGGTAAATAAGGTACCATGAAACATGCGTACACATTCATCCCAATGTCTATTTGGCCTTAAATGAAAATGATACAGCTAAGACATCCCATATGACTACCACATCATGCATCTTGAAAATATTGTTAGTTGGTTCTAATGAAAAATGGTGCTGATCTAACATCAGTAAAACTTGATCCAGTCTGATATTCAATACGGCCACCACTGCAGCTGTCTAGAAAAATGATCTATATTCTGACTAGATGACAAATCATATCAACATCATGTTTTCACCAGAAACCTTATTAAGTATGCTTGGTTGGTTCTAAACAAAAATGGTGTTGATCTAAATCCACCCTATCCACCTTTGCAGCCATCTAAAAAATCTTGGTATTGCTACTCCTCAATGGAAAGATCTGTAGATATAGATTTTCACCAGAAGACTGACAATGATAGCTATTTGGTCCTGAATGAAAATGGTGCCAATTGGACAATGAAAATATTATACATCTTGTTGCTATTTCTCTTGAATGGACAGTCATATCAACTTTTGGTTTTCACTAATGTCTTTCCAGCTTGACCTAAGTGAAAATGATGTAAATCTTACATTGAATATTGATGCCATAGTGCACTTGTAAAACTTCTTGCTAAGAATATTAGAGATGGTTTTAACACTACACTGTTAATAATAGAAATGGTCTTCTTATGGAGTCCTGGATATGATTTTGCTGGCAGTAGAGCATTAGTCCCTTTAAGGAATCTTGGTAGTACTCCTCATTTAGTTGCTAAACATTTGAATGGAGTCGTCTGTTCATATGTATGCAATTGACATGTAATTCATGTGTGCCACATTTAGGTACATGGAAAATTCTGACTGAATATATTTAGATATTGTGTCCAGTTAATTTCAGCCTTCAGTGTTCAGCTTAATGATGTACAAGATTGCAAAGACCTCTGACCAAATGGGTGCAGGTTAAAATCCGACTATTTGATTGGTCCCTGTTGACTACAATGGTGTTCCTTTGGGCAAGACACTTTTTTACAATTGTCATGGGACTAAATGACCTAATTGTGCTGATGTGCCATGAAACACTTGACAGCAAGAAAACCCAAAATAAGTGACTATTATTTGCATTGGGTTTAACAGTACATCACTACAATCCTGACTATATAGTGCCAAGTAAATTTAAGGATCACTGAAATCATCAATGTGAACATCATGGAACACATCCCAGGTCCAAAACATTTCCCTTCATTAGTCATCTCTTACAAAATGCCAGACTATATTGGTCATATTTTACGACAACACCACATGGGAAGTAGTTGTCGATAATAATTTTTGTAATTTAACAGCTTCAAAATATTTCATTGTGTTTGCCAGCTGTTTACCATGGCCATCTGCAGTCATTTAATTGTTTCCAGTAGGAAATAGTAAAAGTACTTCTTACACATATACGTTTGATTTTTGCTTATCCATTTGACTTATACAAGCCTTGACAAATTAGTAAAATCAACATAATGGTATTTTTCTTTCTTGCATATCGAGCAGTTTTTCCACAAATTATTAACATGTTGCATGTCTCTTTTTTATCTTTTTAATTTGTCTTAATGTAATTGTGTTAATGCTATTTCATTGATGCCACAACGATGCATCAAAAATTGGTTTCAAATCAGTTTATATGTCCACCATAAGGCAAATTGTTATGCTGTGATAATCTGTTTGTCCATCTGTCTGTTAATTTTGTTTAGCACAATAACTAAAATTGTCCATTATTTACATTTGCTCATCTTTGTGATGGTTTTTTAATTGGGGCAAAGAATAAATATATTTTGGGCTTTATAGTGCAAGGGTTATAGTTAACAAATAGTTCAGTTCTCCACATCTACAGTTACCAAAATTTGTGAATTGCTTGCACTTGTGGCAAGAAAGAACTATATGTAGTTTTAGTGCTGTGAAAGTTGAATGTCAAATTCATTCTGGCTGAAAAACTAAAATGATGTTTTGCCACAATAACGTTGGATCTACATTTCATGCATCTACCAAACCTTCGTGCATGGGTTACGCTTGATGCAAAGAAGTTGGTGTTTTGCTGTTATAACGCAAAAGGTCAAGACCACTGACCCCAAAAAATGGTTTCTGCACAAAACAGTAAGTTTTCTGCATAGCGGGCTATTAAATATGGGGTTGGTACTTTATTGTGTTTTTTATGATACCTCTTGCTATCTTGTCAGTTTTCATAGACATTTCTCAGGTAACAATTTACCTGTTCAAGTGTACATGTTTAGCCTCCATGTGTCATTAGTTATGATGTATAAAATTGATCTGGAATCATAAAAGAAACATTTATCATCACTGTTGTAGATATTAAAACATGATCCTTTTATAACTTTTTGGGATAGATAAATTATACATATCAGCTACCATTCAATTTGCACGATCTACCCCCTAAGAGGTTTGATGCAGTGTACAAGTTACTTCTTTAATTGTTTAATTTGAGTGATGAATCCTTCATTGGTTCATTTCTTTGCATGAGCAACCATTCAAGGGTTTAATGGGATGTATGAGCTACCCCTGTTGCTGTTTGATTTGACGTATGAGCTGGCACTTCAGGGGTTGAAATTGATGTATGAGATACACTTTAAAAGTTGACTTCAGTGTATGAGCTACCTCTCTAGCTGTTTGATTTGACGTATGAGCTGGCACTTCAGGGGTTGAAAATGATGTACGAGATACACTTTAAATGTTGACTTTAGTTTATAGTTTATGAGCTACCCTTTTAGAGTTTCAGTTCATTATAAAGCATCAGCAACCCTTCAATGGAAATCGTAATATGGTTTACTGTTTAATTCATTGTATTCATTTGATATGTTAGCTACTATTCAGGAGTTTATATTTGTTGATTATGAAATAGGAAGCCTTAGTTCGATCAAAATCCAATTTAGTACTGTCTGCTATTTTCTGACAAAAGTATTTACACATTATTGATCTCTTTTGTGTTCATGAAAGACTTCCTAACAATATCAGTGGCTACATCAGACCTTGACAGTGAGTTGTACTAATTAAAACAAATTCAGTGTAATTATTATGATCATTTCATTTCTGCAAGTTTCACACCATTTATAATAATGTAGCATAATAGTCTTTGCCTTCAGTGAATTTTTGTATGTGTTAAGAACAAAGGCTTGTTATAAAATTTTCATGCATTGTTCAAGCACCAATATTCTAGAACAATTATTGAACTTAAGCACATGAAGATTTGGCCATTTAATACTCAAGAACTGCTTGTGAACAGTTCAGGTTCATTTTATGAATGGTTCATGAGCAAGTGTTTTATAGCAATTCATGGACAATTCCCATATTGGTTGTGAGATTTTCAGAGGGTATGATTCATCCATATAATTAATTGTAAATTGAGGAAAACTTCAGAAAAATTTGCAAAACGACAAGATCTTCTCTTCAAAATTTTCCCGAATGGTTTAAGAATTACTTGTTGCTAAATATGACAGTTTTAATGTTAAAAACTACTCCGTGTTATCTTTTGGCAATTTAATCCTTTTTTGCCAAATTGGTTGAATTTTAGTCACTACGAGATATCAGGCCATCTAGGCTCAATATGATGTGTCAAGTCTACATCTCACAAGAAAAGTTGTAACAACATTTTGTAATGAAACCAGTTTAAAGAATATTTTTAAAATCTGATCCATTGGTTTAAATGTGCCTTTTAATAAAATGAAATTTTCATATTGTGACCCAGATAAACGACTGAGGACATGAACAACTCGCATTTAGAGGGTTTCAGCTTAAGACCATGCTAATGTAAGCATGCAAACACAGCTTCTAACCATTCTATGTACTCGTCAAACATCCAAGGCAGTCTTTGAGGTGCATTTTTCCCATGCATTTCTCCATAACACATCGAAACGTAGCCCCAACATTGCACAGACCAAAACTCATTTGGTTCGCTTCATAAAAACTGAGTGGACCCACCGAGAAGGCTGAATATTGCTTGTGTCGTTCTTCTATCTCAACTTGCCAATATCCGGACCTAAGGTCCAGCTTAGAGAAGAACTTGGCCCCTTGCAAGACATGAACACTATCGTCAAACCGTGGAAGCATATACGCATCCTTCCGGGTCCTTGCATTGAGGGTCATGTAGTCTATACAGAAACGTAGGCTGTTATCATGTTTCGACACTAACACAACATTAGAGGAGTAGGGACTGTCAGATTCCCTGACTGCACCAGCATCTAACATTTCCGTAATGTGTCGACGCACCTCCTCGTACATCCATGGCTGGATCCTTCTGTATGGCTGCCTGAACAGCTTATTGTCATCAAGCACTATCTTATGTTTGATGAGATCCGTCCTTCCCAGATATGTGGGGCCCTTTGAAAATATGCAATCCCATCTGCCCAATAGCTGCCTAAGTCTATCCCATTGCTCTGGGTTCAGATTTTCAGCCCAATTGTCCTGGGTCACAATATGTTTAGCCCAATTTATATCGTACTGTTGTGGTTGTTTTGCATTTGTGTGTAGCCATTTACAATGGAGAATAAACATTCTTACATGTATGCCTTTTCGAAAGATAATTCATGGGTTTTATATTCACACATTTTACCATCCTAAAACGAAGTCCAGACTGTTTAAAAAACAGGCATAGGTAAGCATATATTTTTTGCTATGTTTTTATGTATTTTGAAAAAAATCATTTTACATTTATTTCTATCAAATACATTGTGGAAAGTCCCCAGTGTCAGATATGCCAATTACATTGTGGAAGTTCCAAGTGTCAGATATGCTAAATACATTGTGGAAAGTCCTAAGTGTCAGATATGCCAAATATGTGAAAAGTCCTCAGTGTCAAATATGCCAAATACATTGTGGAAAGTCCTTAGTGTCAGATATACCAAATACATTGTGGAAAGTCCCCAGTGTCAGATAGGCCAAATACATTGTGGAAAGTCCTTATCGTCAGATATGCCAAATATATTGTGGAAAGTCCCCAGTGTCAGATATGCCAAATTTGTTCACTGAACCTTTCATCTGTGAATAAATTCAGATGTACTAATGTCAGATTTGTACATGTACAGTAGCAGAGAAAGTGCTTTGGATAATGATATTGCCAATCTTAAAAACTGTTCATCTTTATCACCAGAGCCCTAAAGTGGCAGCACATGCTGCAAAATGATAAAGCTGGGGGTTATACCAAAATTGTCAAGGTATCGCCCAAGAATTATAGTTTACTGCATTTGTATGGGAAAATATGGACACGTTTTTCGAATGGAAATACTGCAAGACCTTGGGAGTGCAGTATATCCATCCAATAAAACAAGTTCATATTTTCCCATACATATGCAGTAACCTTTTTATTATATGCTAATTTTTTAAATTCTACCTAATGCTTAATTATACTAACAAAATACACTATACGAAACAAAGTAACTGAATGTCTGCCACATTCCAAACTAAATGCGCATATTCATCATTACACAACAACAACATTATTACTGCGCACGTTACTCTCCCCTGATAAATTTGAACTTAGTCGCTTGCTAGACATAACTTTTGAAAGAAAATGGCGTGTCTAGTTAAAATTGAAATTTGGAGTCATATTGTGAATGAAAGCACATTGCAATAACTTTTCCATTTGATCTGGAATGAATAGATTTTGGTATCTTTTTCGATTCTAAAAAATTTTGTGATCATGGATTGGATTTATATGTGACAATTCCACATGAAATACATGGGATTGAAGAAGGGAGGGAGAAGTGTGTTGACATCTACAAATGTGTTTCTGTTTCTGTCACTGAATGTTTGAAATCATAATGTGGGAAAAATGTGAAGTCTTTCAATTGTAATTATCAAAAGGACGCTATGGAATTTAATGCTTATTTCATTTTGAGTGCAGTAAGGAAGATGTAATTGCACTTATCACAGAAATTACAGTACAATTTCAAAATATGTAATTAAGATTGAGAACCTATGACATGGCTCATGTAATTCGGATTTGCAGAACTAAGAAAGTACATTTTGAGGAAATTCAGGATGTAAAAAACTGTAAGTATATTTTTTTGCCATTCTTATCACCAATTAAAATAGACATTATATGACTAGTCACTTGTATGTTATTTGTATGGATCCTTTCTTGTGTCAGTTGTATACTGTAGGGGGCCTAAATCCGAAACATTGTATCAACAAATTTAACACGGAATGTGCCAATGCAGCTGGTTTGTGGCAGTCCACGAAACATCTGTTTTAGTTCATTCAGAAACAAAATTCAACAACCACAACGTAAAGTGCATCTAATGCTAGTATACATGATTTGTTTACAAATCAAAAGTGCTTGCTTCTGCATCCATTGTTTGTTTACAATAGAAAGTAGTTCCTTTATGCAGGTGAATGCTATATGTGTATTGTCACGCGAGTTCAGTATCGGATAATACTGGATGATTCTGACAATGTAAAGTTAACGGAGAAAAAAATGAGCATATAATAAAAAGAGGGTTACTGGCCATGAATATTGAATGGCAAGGTTATTATTTTCTGTACTCGTACAGGCATGGCTTCAGTATTGTAGTAATGCCTGGTATTCATGAACTCCTTTCATTGTAATTAAAAAAACATAGTCCATTCCTGCAGTATTTTGGAATGAGCTTGAGGTTCATAGCAAGAAAAATGCGATTCTAATTGACTAATTGCATTAGATGATTTACTTCTGCAACCATTGGGTATCAGATAATGTGTCGGCTTCATTAACTTCATGGAAAGCAAAATATGTTTTCATTAAAAAGTGCATTTCTCACTGCATTCACTTTCTGGAAAAGTATAAAGCATCACAAAGCTATTTTTAGATTGCCACAATATGCCAGAGAGGTGAACTTCATGGTCACTGTAACCTAAATCCATGCAATCTCATAGGAGAAAACATTAGACAAATTGGAAGACCTTCTAAGGCATGTCAAGTGGGGAATATGGACTCTGATGAAAAAGTACAAGGATCAGTTCCAGCCATCAATAATAAAGCATGTGCTTGTATGCTTCCATTTTCCAATATCCCCATGAGATGAGTAATTCAAAATATTTAAATGGCTAATTAACCCAGTGGTGTAATAATGGTTTTGTAGAACCTCCAGATCAAGTTCAGTGTCTGTCAGATATCATCATGCATTACTCTATTTGTGTAACTACGGCTTTCACTGAAATTAATTCTAGTGCATTAAGGTATTTGATTGCATACCTACAGCTTGCAGAAAAAATTCATTTACCGGTAGAATGAATCTTCATAGTGGTATTTGTTTACATATCAACAACTTTCAGTGAAATGAATTCAAGTACATTACGATAGTTGTTTGTGTAAATATGGTTTTCATTGAAATCAATTCATATATTATGTTAGGTTGTTTGTATGCATATCTATGAAATTTTTTGAACTGAATTCATCTAGTTCATTTTGCTATCTGTTTGCATAACAAGGGCTTCCATTGCAATTAATTCATTCAGTAGATTAGGGTATTTGTTTGTGCAACTATGGCTTTCAGTGAAATGAAGTCATCTAGTATATTGGGGCATTCGTATGCATGACTATGGCTTTTATTGAAATGAATTGATCCAATTGTCAGTGAAATGTATTCATTATGATATATGTTTTTGTAAGTATAATTGTAGGTAAAATTGATCTGGAACGTTAAGGTATTTTATTATGTGCCAGCACCTAGTATATTATGATGTTTGACTTGATACATAAATCTAGTACGTAGTGGTAAATGATGGTGTACTTGCATAAAATAAATTAGGGTATTTGCTTCTAATATGCATTGCATACCACATTTTCCTTTGAAACAATAATAGTACTGTTTAAGCATGACTCAGCAAATCTAACTGCACATACCTAATAATTTCCTTAATATAATTTGTAAAACTAGAATAAAATAGAGCAAATTCCTGAACCTAAAGCTGAATATGCCAAACCTCAGTAAATACAGGAGTTGTTGTACAGGAAAAAGTTTCACTTTTCAATAGAGTTCCACTCCTTAGATGTAATGTGTGCATCAATTTTTGTGTTAATATTTTCAAAACAAATGTTTGACACAAATACAATACACGTATTAAACGTTATTTGCAGATCATTTTTATTGCGAACTCCGTGGTTAATAATTGCATGACACTTGGTAAGCTATTTAATTTAAAGATAAGTCTGTTCAAAAGAATTTTAGATTGTTTCTGCCCATCTCTCTAAAACGTTAAGCTCTTCTTCATTTTTAATACCAGATAACATATTTAGTTATCTCTGTTAATTCAGCTGATACATTACTATCTACTTATAGTGCTACTTCATGTATTAATATAGTTAGTGGCTTGTCAGAGATTTGCCTTTGAAAAGCAACAAGCTGTATACCAATAGTAGAACCTGACTGTAGTCACCATGAAATCCATCGAGACTCTTACCCCTGCATTAACATTCCTTGAGCACAATTACCATCAAACTGAAAATTATTTAATATCATAACTTAAACATTTCAAACTCTACCTCGCTCTGTGAACACAGACTTTTGTAATTGGTAAAATAATGTTGTCATCAGCAAATGAATTGTTAAATCAATGCAGTTTTTAAGAGATGGAGCAGTCTAATATAGATGCAGGCACTTTGGTGTATGAAAACAAAAGTGTGTGTACGGTATATATATATATATATATATATATATATATATATATATATATATATATATATATATATATATATATATATATATATATATATATATATATATATATATATGCATCTTTAGAGCTCAGGCACAACAATCATGCTGTCATCCTAACAAAGTAAAAATTGGTTCGGCCAAGTAAAACTTTATAACTTGTCACCGCATATCTGTACACTGAGAATAAATCAGAATGCAGTTTCTACCATCAACTTATATATTACTTACAATTTGGCATGCATCAATTGTAAATAACCTTTGCTTAGTCTGAACACTTGTTGTCTGTCTAGAACGTGTCACAAAGGAAACGACCTTTTATTCTTCAAAGATGCCAATTGTAAGCTTGATACTAAAAATGGTGAATATTATGAGCTATTTCACACCTATTCTATTTCATGGTGGTATTTCAATTTATTGACACTTTATCCATAATTAAGGCGTCGATTTGATGTGTAGAAAGTGTTCCTTTTAACAACGTCTATACATATCTTTATGAGTCTGACATTGGAGAATTTATGAGAAATAGAATGCCAATTTGATTGATAATTTTTTATCTGGTCTTTCAATGTTACAGTTAGCCCAGGTGACCAATATTTTCATTACCAAAGCTTTGTTGATACAGCCAATACCACAAGAAAGATGTCAGCAGATAATATTATAAGTATGTTATTACTTTTCACAAGAAAACTTGTTGCCAACTTAATATTTGAAATGAAGATTTTACTTGTTTCAGTCAACTCTGATCAACATTCATATCATGCATAACTAATTAATAAAGCAGATAATGTCAAAACAACATTTACCAGGTCAAAATCTAGCTGGAGTGATGTGATCTTAATAAAAATGAGAAATCAAGCTATTAATTATTTTGGAGGGGGATATACCGAAAATGTGTAATATTAATACATTTACGAATAAGGTGTAATTTAGTGAAAAACGTGTAATGATTATGCCAAAAGCATAATGGTTGGCATGTATGTATATGTGCACATGACATTTACGTCACTTCACACACATACATTAGGCTGATCAGTCTCTTAAAAATACATTTGATTTAACAGAGTCCTTACCATTGATTAATTTATTGCTCGAGATAACAAACGTCTGTGGATAGAGAGAGATATGTTTTAAAATTTGTTGGTTATGATGGAATTTTAATTTGAAGTAGATTGTAAATGTGCCAGGTAAATGTTAGGAGTTTGAGTATGGATAAGAAGCTGACTACAGCAGATATTTCAGACATTATGTGAGGAGTTTATCTTGGAATGCTAATTGAAAATAAAGCAAAACAAAGTTTCACTGTTTTACCATATTTATGTACCATAATGTCTCTGCCCTTTTTCAAAAGAGAATTTTCAGGACTTTTACAATTTCTACTACAGTTTTGTGGTCCACATATTATTTCAACCTCCTGAGGATTCCAACATTCAATTTTTAAAATTTCACTCTGTAGTTCTTAATCTAAGTAGAGATTATTTTTCATCTCCATTCTAGCTGATAAATTCGTTGACCTTGAATTTATAAATAGTCTTCATAATGTTAACACTTTTTTCAAATTTCTGTTGGTATGAAATTCTTCAAAGCTGTTCATGCTTTCAGTGACAAGTGTATTTCTAGCAATATTGGTGGTATAGTTAATAAAGCTGTGTTCAAACATTATGCATTTGGAAGATTATAGTTTTGTTATCCATCCCACTGAATTTCTAGCACAGTTGTGGTTTTGTTTGATATAGCCAGTATATTATGTTGCAGTATGCATTTTGACATTTATGTTGCAGTTTTAGTGCTATACAAGTAGTGATTTCAAACTCCTGTGAATTAATGTTGATTTTACCAGTTTTGTTTTACACTTGTGGTTTGCAGATAAGCATTGTTCTTAGTAATAGCTTGTGTAACACCTGAACATTTGTAGAGCTGCTACCAGTATCTTTCATATTTTATCTGGCCTTATTGTAACTGCAGTATTGGAATATTTCAAGATGTCATTTGAGTAGTAGCACATTTGTTGTATGCTACTCGCTGTTATGTATATATTTATTTTTGTAACTCCTTGCCCAGCCAACATCTTCAGTCTATACACCCCAACCTTCTGCTCAACCACGAGGAGAAAGACAAATTCTATCAGGCAATATCCAGTATCCCCAATACTGAAGACATCTACATATCAGGAAACTAAAATGCTAGAGTGGGAGCTGACCTCGAAGCATGGTCAACCTGTCTCGGCTCTCACGGAAGGGAGAAGATCAACGAGAATTGTCAGCGACTGCTGCAGATGTGCTGATTCTACAGTCTATATGTGAACAACACCTTGTTCAAATGCAAGGAGATCCACCAGGTGTCATGGAGACACCCACACTACCGCCACTGGCACCAGCTTGACCTGCGTGTGGAACTTGCCAGTGTCCTTCTCACCCGCAGCTACCACAGTGCTGCTTGTGACGAGGAACATTCCCTCGTGGCCGGAAAGGTGAGAATAATGCCCAAGATGGTGCACCACTCCAAGATTAATGGTTGCCCACGCACAAACACTTGCTTTGCAAACAACCCAGAGAAAACAATGCAGTTCATCAGCAAACTGCATGAAGCTCTAACCAAAGCGACACCTGATGACACCATTGACTCCACGTGGTCCCACCTCGGTGACCTTGTGTACAATTCAGCCATCACTGCTTACGGGAAGAAGGACCGCAAAAATGCCGACTGGAATGAGTCCAATTGGGAGGAGATGGAGCCCGTGAATGAGGCGAAAAGGAAAGCCCTCCTGACATACAAGGCTGTACCTAGTCCTGGTACACTACAAACCCTCAGCACTGCCAGGAACAATTACCAGCAGACCTCCCGCTGAGTCAACACCTAATTTCTGAAACTCTGCAGCAGTAAGCAGACAGCGGCCGATACCGAAGATGCAAGAGGCATGTACAAGGGTATCAAGAAAACGACCATCCCCCCAACCTCCAAGAACGTTCCCCCCCACGTCCAAGACGGACAAAGTCATCACATTCCAGGGGATCAGGTTGAGCACTATATCGAGCTGTAGGCAACCCTGAACCTCACCGACACTGCCCTGAATGCCATCTCAGACATGCCAGTCATGGAGGAACTAGACACACATCCCACCCTGGGAAGGCTTATGGAAGCGACGGCATTCCGCCCGAAGTCCTCAAGAGCGGGAAGTCAGCACTGCTCTAGCCCATGCAAGTACTCCTCTGCCTCTTCTGGGAACCGGGATACATCCCCCAAGACATACGTGACGCCAATATCGTCACCTTGTGCAAGAACAAAGGAGACCTCAGCGACTTCAACAACTACCGAGGCAACTAAGTCCACAGCATCGTCGGAAAAGCTTTCATCCACGCCTCCTTAGCGCGCTTGTGGACCCTAGCCTACCGAGTCTACCCAGAGTCCCAGTGTGGCTTCCGAGCCGACCGGTTAACTGTAGACGTGATCTTTCCACTATGCCAGTTGCAGGAGAAGTGTCTCGAGCATAGACCTAACGAAGGCGTTTGACCTGGTCAGTTGGAGTCGGACTTTTCACGCTCCTGCAGAAGATCGGCTGCCCCTCCCCCACGACTGCAAGTTGTCGTCATGTCGCCCACGAGAACATGCACTGCACAGAATGCTTCATTTCCGCAACATCGGAGGCCTTCCCGGTTATCAGCGAAGTGAAGCATGGCTGCCTTCTTACGCAGACGCTCTTTGCCATCTTCTTCTCTACGCTTCTCTAGTAAGCCTTCATGGAGAGAGTGTACATGCATACCAGGGCTGACGGCAAGCTGTTCAACATCGCCCGTCTCCGTGCTATGACTAATGACACAGAGGTCCTCATCTATGAATTGCTCTTCGCTGACGACTCAGCCTTGACATCACACACAGAAGATGGACTTCAGCAGCTGGTATGCCGCCTCTCCCACGCATGTAAGGAGTGTGGACTGACCATCAGTTTGAAGAAAACGAACATCATGGCGCACGACATAGACTCCCCTCCCTAGGTGACCATTGATGGGTACAGTTTGGAAGTTGTTGATAACTTCACATACCTCCGGTCCACCATCTCCAGCTCATTCTGGTTCTGAGGAGAACGGAAGGACTGCCAAGGCAGCAGCAGTGATGGCCAGACTGAACCAGAGGGTATGAAACAACTCCAATCTCACTGAGAAGACCAAAATGAGTGTCCAGGATAGACTTCATATGCGAGAGAAAACTCAACAGCTTCAACCCGAGATTCTAACGGCGCATTCTCCACATTTAGTGGCAGGACAGAATAGCCAACAGAGAGGTTCTGGAACGCGCCAACATAATCAGAATGTTCTCCATTTACAGCGAGAGGCGCCTTCGCTGGCTTGTCGACGTCAAGAGAATTGACACCCAGGCCGCATTCCCAAGGACCTGTTATAAGGGGATCTAGCATAAGGCGCACGACCGACAGGACGGCCACGTCTGCGTTACAAAGATGTCTGCATAAACGACATGAAGATGGCCAGCATCAATGGCAAAGATTGGGAGAAAAGTGCTAACGACCGCTCCACCTGGCGCCGAGCTGTCAGAGAGGGCGTTCAAAAGGCCGAGGAAGACGGGAACATAAAGCACGCTGAAAAGAGAGCCAGGAAGAAGGCGAAACAAAAACTTACTCTGGAGCTACACCGTCGTCTCCCGTAAACGGACGGAATCAAGGAGACCAATAATGCAATAGAGAATGTGTTTGAATGGAATTTAAAACATTTAAAATAATGTATTGCTCCAAAATAAATAAGCATTTTAGCAGTTCCAGTGAATGATTTAAATAAATAACAATGATTTCTGATTTCATCGACACAACTGTAAGCTGAATTGATTACAGAGACTGATCTAAAACAGGAATACATTTGATTTGTTTTCCAAGTCGCTATTTATATACATCTCCTCTGGTAAACTTTAGTCATTCCGATGGGAAATTCCACTAACTCGTAAGCAAGGATCGACCTTGAACTCAGACTAAGCATATTGTTTACAACTTACAATCACCGACAAAACTCAGGTATGCTAAACTAAATGCACAATCCACAATCATAAACAAACGTCGATCACACAACATAAATTAATTATACATAACAATATATCCATAAATATGGCATTCAGCATTTTCTCTCGAACAGTTTTGATTTATCTAGTAATTCCTAGTAAAATCATAACAGAGTAATTTAATTCAGTGTATTTTTAAAAGCTGAACAATTGTAGAAAGGTTTGTTCAATATAACAATTTGTATCTTGTCAACTTGCATCCATTTTCTTCCATGAGAAAATACGATGTATTTCAAATGAATACTGAGAAAGATATTTTCAACTATATTGTTATGTATATTTGGTTTAGTTTAACTGTGTGTTAGTTTTACAATTTTGCTTTACTCCATTACATGTTGAAGTAATGTGATTGTGTTTACTGAAATTGTATATTTTCAAGAAATTATTTTCAAGAAATAAGTTTGACCTGACTGTTTTTTTGTAAACACCTAATAATATAAATTTGTATCTTTATGCTGACCTAGTTCCTGACATTGATTCAAAATTAATAACAGTTGGTGTAAACAACTTCTTTTTTTATTCATTCTTAATGTGTTATTTAAAGAGTGAAATCGAGGCTGTACTGGAGTACGTGATATAAAGTTACTAGAAAGTGATCCGGTGATTCTCATACGGGTATCTATTTTGCGTCTTACTTAGACTGTATAATCGTTTTTTTTAAATGAACCAGACAGATGGGATTTTAAGTTGTTCGCTTTGTTGCGACCAGCTGGAGTTACATTTTAATTTTTCTTCTAATTATTTTGATTCTAAGGGAATAATTATTTTCCCTGGAGAATATTTAAGTACTTTTACAGAATTCTTAGACAAAGATATTTATTGAAATTTTATTCGGAATTCGGAATTCAAATCGCCAGAAGATTATTTTCCGTGGTACAACAAAGGACTGTAGACACATCGGTATTACACTGGCTATAGCATACATCATCGCCTTCCTTTTCGGATTTTCGTCGGGACTCGAACTTAGATTCATTAGAAGATTTTATTACTAGGACTTTTAATGTTTAATTTTTGAATTATTATTGGATTAGTTTTGGATATGAATCTTAAAACGGTACTTTTGTTTTCATTTTACCTTGTTTTTCTAGGGAAATAAATTTGATAAATTTTACAAAGCTTCCCCCGTCTTCACTCTTTTATTGTTTCTAATTATTAGAGCCTAACCATATAACTATATAGGTAAATGTTAAATTATTTTAATATCTCAAGACCTTAATAGTTCTACATATTTAACAATAATAAATAATCGAACTTAAAAATAAATACAAAACAACCAATTGCTCTCAGATTTCAAACCTAATAGTTGGGAACACTTTAAGTAAGCAGGAGACATGTATATGATTTACTTCCAAATGTTGTCACCTCAAGTTAGGAACTGTTGAGTCCATTACAACCTTTTACATAACAGTTGTAAGCCGATAATGAAATCAACGTACTTGAGGATTACTAGTATTGATCGGACTCTGGTTTCCCCGCGTCGTTAATAGCTCGCGGAAAAAAGTCACTTTCTTGAAGAACGCACGGATGCCTTTGGACTCAAAATGGTTTAAACATTGGTAGGCGCCC
The DNA here is from genome assembly GCA_028554795.2 of Sinohyriopsis cumingii. NCBI lineage: Eukaryota > Metazoa > Mollusca > Bivalvia > Unionida > Unionidae > Sinohyriopsis > Sinohyriopsis cumingii. The sequence goes on from CM068837.1 coordinate 44,741,079, forward strand.
GTTTATAGTAATACTATTGGCTGATGTAGGTACAGTTGATAAGGTGTGTGTTCTAAAACTATTAAAAGTAAACCTTGGGTACAAGTGGTATTTAACATTAGTCATTAGATATATGATTATTGGTCAGTATGATACAAGGGGAATGCGATTATTAAACCTTTCTTTGTACCTATAAATACTGAGTCGAGAGGAATGATAATGTTAAAAATGTCCATGGATTTGAACATGATGCATATACTTACCGACACCTGCACACATATACAGTGACCAGTTCTAGCTCATCAACTAACCAACATGTACACTTGCCAATCAATACAGTGTGATCCAGGTGCGTATTTGTCATGAGTGAGCGAGTGAATCAGTGATTGATTCATCAGTGCACGAGGCGCATGAAGGAGACGATATCGTCAAGCGCCATGCACTCAATAAATGTCCGAGGCGCTAGTCGTATAGTCCCTGGACTATCGAAACCTTTTCCATTGTGTCAACGCCTTTTATGACGAATGCAGTTCGTCATTGTTGTGGTATCTTGATGTTTAGGGTCTTCATGTCTGGTAAGTTGTCTTTTTCATATTATCGTGTTGCCATATTTTAAAATACCGGCGTGCGGGTTGTGTATAGTATTTGTCCTGTTATGTTTTAGTATCGCATATTAAGTACTTGTTCTGTTTTGTTGTAGGTTGCTTTTCCTGTTTTTCTTTTGTCTTGTGTCGTTGACGCTAAATAAACCCAACGATCCGAGGGAGTTGTGTTCTTTTTTTCAGTACAACACCCGGATGAAAGGTAATGAAACACAAGTGTAACCCCTTTATTAAAGAATTTTCGTTTCCCTTATTTCCTCTTTTCCTTTCAACTTCTCTATCGTCCCCTTTTTGAACAAAACCAACGTACCCACCACCTCAACGACCCCGAGAAAAATTACAGTGAAATGAATGAAAGGAAGGAGTAAAAATATGCGTACAGTATTGACACCTTCTTTTATATCATCGAACATAAGGATATTAGTGGTCACACGCTTCAAACAAAAAGAGGAAAGAAGTGATTACACACTAAACAAAAAGAGCAGGAGCTCATATACTCCACACACAAACACACACAAATATACATGGAGGTTTACGTTTTGGTTGTAAAAGACATACATCAGCGTAAAGCATAAAAGTTTGAACTAGATAGTAGCCCTGTTAAGACGTTGATCGTCAGGGAAGGGGCCAATAGTTTAGGCTTCACTAATCGCGTCTCAGACAACAATCAATTATCTTCTATTGTATGTATATGAATTCAACAGTATGTCACTTTTATCATAACTGATTGGCCTCAATCTCTTTTAGCAAGCATTAACCCACCTTAGTCCATTATATGTAAGTTCATCATACACTGATCGGCTCCATTTTGTTTATTAGTAATGCAAAGAATCTGACATAGAGGAAATAACCAAAGTGCGCCTGGATGACCCAGAAAGCAAAGATATATTGCAGCTTACTGTTTTCATTAAACAACAGGGAAAATAATACTTTCTATACAATTTCATACATTTTCAGTTTAAGTAAATTTACCACATAAATCACAGGCAAAAAGACAATTCAAACACGACTAGGCTTGCGCAGACAATCGTCAGTCAAATGACTATATATTCGAGAAAAGCATGTTTTAAACTTAGTCATTATTATCAAGTTTCGTCCACTAATAACAATGTTGTAGCCATATGGTTCGGCAAGGTGTAATGTTGAGGCCTGAAGTTCCCACAAGTGAGAAATTCAATTTGTGATAACTTTCTTTTTTATTGGAATTTGTCATGCTATATGACTTAAATTAAAATTTGGAATAATCTCCTTCAGAACTTTTTATTCAAAAGTGCTATTGACAGTAAATGTAATTTTTTAAACTGTAAAAAGTTAATAGCTGTTGTAAATACAAAGGGCCGATGGACTGACTGGCAGCTGCGAAGGTGGTATCTATGACCTCTCCAGTTAACCCATTCGAAAAATATTTTGTGTTACTACAGCTAGAAAAAAGTAAGGAAAACTTTACAGGTATTTAGAACAGTGTCCTTTTATAACTTACAATCCGACATAAAATTGTTCTAATTGTTTAATCAACTGTCATGTCCTTTTTCCTTTATATTTCATAACAAAACTATTACCAAATTCTTACTTTTCCAGGCAAAATCTTAAATATCTTTCCAACTAATATGACCAAGTTCTGACTTCTAAAATACCCCTACTCATTTTATCCTTTACATTGTGTGATACTACTCCATCAAATTAGAACTATGTTTCTATATCTTAAATCAAATATTCCAATTATTGAAATTCTTTTAATTTCTGATAACAAAAATGTGCTGTTTGATTAACAATAAGAAAGAAAGAAAGAAAGAAAGAAAGAAAGAAAGAAAGAAAGAAAGAAAGAAAGAAAGAATGATAATAGTCACAATAATATAAGAACAAAATAAACATTAACAAAGAGAAAGACAATCAAAAACAAAAAAAACAAAACTCCGATTATGAGATGCACCCGCATGCTCTTCGTCGCTTTCGCCATTATTATTACTATTATTATTATTATTATTATTATTAATTTTATTATTTGGAGCAATTCCGCTGTATAAAACGGTCACATATACCGATTACTGCCATACTAACATATCACCTCTGCCCGTGTCGGTTCGAGTCTCGGCATCTGCCGATGTTGGTATGTGAGAAAGCTTGCCAGTAGATTACCAGGGTTTTCCCGGATTCTTCCTGGCCGTACTGTATAGCCAATTATACGCTGATAAATGACTCTAACCCCTCCCCAACCTCCAACCCAGCCCTTTCATTTGCTATCATTCTTTATCATATGTTTGAAACGATTTACATTTCCTGGTGTAACTGAAACGTTTGATAAATACACTTTATTTTCACATCCTTCAATGCTATTATATAAAATTTACTTCCAGCCTAGTGCTCTTTTTCCGTTACGTTTTATTTTATTCTTCACCTTATCATTGCAAATTTTAGTCTTTCACGCATAATGTATTTGTCATACATACAATTTAACTATGGTTCATTTGCTTTTGTTTGTTTTCTTCCACGTGTAATATGTGGATCTAGCATGAATGCCTATGGCATACGTTCAAACCTGTGTGTGATAGATACATTGCATGATCAAAATATAATAATTGTGTGAGGCTGTGAGATACTGAGGTTAAATGGGATAGAAGATCGTTCCGTAACCCTGAAGTCTACTCCTTAAAGCAAGGTATGATTCTTGGACGAAAGATAAGAATATAATTCATTCGTCCATTCCTAAGGCCACAAATGCGTATCAATCAGCATATTTTTCATACTCTGTTTATTAATTGTCTTTCTGGTCATCTTTGTACACATAGATCCGATTTCAAGCATCCTATTTTCACAGAAAAGGTTTATCCTGCTCTGGAAGCTACGTGCGGATTCATGATACATGCTTTTCCACGGTCCGTTCCACGGTACCCATGCAGGATTTGTTAAATCCCAACCGTTAGAAGGTCTACCGAATGTTGTTGCCCAGTCCATGATACCATCGATGCAAAAGGCGACAAGATATTGCTGGTACCATGCCGACTGAAGGGAGCCGTCCGAACAGATTATGCAGTCAGAACCAACGTTGTCCTGCAGCCAACTGGAAAAGCACCTCTTCAAGTCAGTGAGTGAATGTGAAAATATAGAACCCTTCCCTGTAGAGTTATGAGTACAATAATAGGACATTGAATTCACGAAAAACGAGAGAATTTTCTGTCGGCGCATATTATCTGTTGGATGAGAAAGGCAACAAAATGACAGAGGAGTGTTGTTCAAACATTCATACACCAAATCCTGGAAGACCATATCATCAGTTTGTTTGTACGATTCACTTAAAGCCAATCTTTTCTTTCTTCTTCTTTTTCTCATTTTATTTTCTTCCACAGGTCTATTGTTCTCTGACGGCACAAATATTGTGTCGACGTTCTCCTCAATGAGTATTATCTCTAATACTCCTTCATGTAGCCACTCCTTTGCTTGAATCTCATCTGTCTTCGCGTTTTCAAAATTAAATACGCTAGTATATCCAACAACTGTGATCTTGCACTGTCTATTGCCGTTTTGCGTCTTTTTGTTATAAAACATGATTTCTTGTGAACAAGAATATGCAGTATTCATAATCATCGCACAGGGAATGTTATAGGAGTATAAATAAATTTCACAATTAATTCCTTCAATGCCAACTACATCGGCCCAAAACGTGGTTGTTAATGCTTCCAAAATTCCACCATGGATAAGAATAATCTCTCCGTGCCAGCCGGATTTTGTGTTCCCTTTGCCTTGAATTCCACTATTTGTCATTCTCTTTTGAAAGTCCTCTGCTCTTTTTATTTTTTCTAAACGTATGTCGTTTATCTTTAATTTTTCATTAAATAGGACCGCACTTGTTCTGCACTGATAGGTGTGAATTGTAATTACTTCTTTCGGGCATTCAATGTCCAGATCTTCCAATTTAAAGCTGTTTTTATCTTTCAGATTCATATTTGAAAGTATGGTCACAGCAATAAATTGCTTTGCTTTTCGAACAGATTTTGGCATATAATCTTTTTGCACATTTTCTCCCCATAACTTCATTTTCAACAATATATTCTTTTTCCCGTCATCTCCTTGTACAAACGAGAGTTCATTCACAGGAAAAAGAAATATAAGAAGAAACAAATTAAATGCCAACAGCTTCATGATTTATTACGATTTATCTGCACATGCGTTTTTTATCTGTTATACCTAATTTTTCGCAATACCATTCCTGAAATTGAGAAAAAGAATATATAAGGGAATGTTGCACACACATGCGTACACACACAGACACAAACATTATTTGGCATGTCCAAATTATCTAAACATTATTTTATAAATGCGTCTTGTGAAAAAATATTATATCTAATAATAATTAGGATTTTAATTTTATTATATAATTTTGTCGGCAAACTCCTTTATTTATCAATGCACGCCTCGACCAATAAGCTGTATTGCTATAGCGATGAAAATAAAATCTTTAAATATTAGATTAATTAAGAACTAAAGTCTTTTTTACAAATTTGCCTTATGCATATAGCAATTCTAATTACCTAGTTGCTTAATCCATTAATCGTCTTCGCCAAATGTGATAAAACCAAAATTCATGCCAACATCTAACCCATCCAGTCAAACTCTTGAACACCTCTCCAATTAAAATGCCCACAGTAGTACCCGTGACTCAGTTTGAGACAAGTAAATTATTCAATAATAATAATAATAACAATAATAATAATAATAATAATAATAATAATTGTATTATGTTTAGTTTGAAACAAGTAAGTTATTCAATAATAATAATAATAATAATAATAATACACGACCAGTAGTTCTAGTAGTAGCAAAAGGAAGACAAAGTTTATATAAATGAACTGCACAGTTTTATCTCCTTTGTCATCTCACAAAACAACTATTTTATTTTCCTAAAGGTCAATCGTTTTCCTTTCCTTTTAATTAAATATGACGGCACCCGTTCTGTGGTGATACTTATAAACTTGAATTGTTTAGTCTGGGCGCCCAATTTTCAAGTTTAACTCATCTCTTTCCTCACGATTTACAATTTTAAGTATAATGACAGCAATATATGTTTGTGTTTAACGTTTAACTGGTTATAAATGAAAGTTTTCTATCCAGGTCTACATTGCTTACGGTATATGTAGTACCGACTTATTTGGGCCAACGTTCTGTCCAGACAAATTATTTCATACGAAGCAGAAGTAACAGGAGAAACACACTAGATGTCAACATTTTGCTTGTTTATTACAAAAAATATGCTTGTTGCAATATGTCGATTTCTCTACTTGCCTATGCACAACATGGGGAATATTATTTTGTGTGTCGAGATATATATTTCTTTACAATATCATTTCTGAAATTAAGATCATAAACGTACAACTGAATGCTCAAGACACACACAACCCGTATGTTACGTACAACAAATATCTTCATTATTTTACACAATCTGTCCTGTTATGAAACATGTTTATCTACTAAAAAAAATAAATATTGGTTTCAAGTGTTTTATGTATGTTTTCTTTCACTCTTTACCATTGTGCTTTACACTATAGACAAATAAGTTGCATTGTTGCAGTGATTAAAAAGAAATCCCAAAATGTTACCATTTAGAACTGTGTCTTTGCATATAATGATTCATTTTATACAATAAAACAGTTTTGTATTTTAGTCAACACAGTTCTCGTACGAATTTATATAGTAAACATCGTTAGGGTGCGGGCAGCAAAGTTGTCGGATCAGACAACCTACAGAGGGTAAGATGTTTAAACAAGACGACTTTAATGATTGTGGGTTAACCTATTCAAATTTTCCTAAACATGTTTTTGCTTAATTCTGCATTGAAACGTGAATTATGTTACCTTAACATAACTAACAGTCTGTTTGAGGAAGAGATACTGTACCCAGATTTTGAAAGTATATCAATTTCAGTTTAAAATCGACGACCAAAGCTAAAATAGATAATGGAACAATTTCCTATTTCCCACACATAAATCTAGGTTTTGATCATGAAATCCATTCATTTAACTATCTATCATTATTGTATATGATCGGTTGGAACTATATATAGTTTGAAGGTATATTGTAAAATTGCATTGACCTTTATCTTCCTTAAGTGGTGAATTTCATATGTTATTGGAAAAAATCCAACAGAGATAAAGATCAAGCAATGACGACCAACAACACATGACTGTCAGTAATTTTCAGCTGCAGGTTTTCCATACATGCTATCAACACTAAAGAAAGGAAAGATTCAAACTTTGCAGAATTTTTTACTCTAGTTCCAAGCGATGAAATACATATTTTAAATGCGAATATGAAAGGCCAAATGACAAGTAAACTTCAAAATATTATTTGAAACAAAAGGAATATCCTTTAAGTTTAATATTTAGAGTACATGGTTTGAAATATACTGTACAATCTTTGTACTAAAATATCAATATTTGTAATAACGTATCAAATTTGTAATAAAATATTAATCATTGTAATGTATCACTTTTTGTAACAAATATCAATCATTGTAATAATGTATCAATTGTTGTAACACAATTTAAATATTTTTAATAATGTATCAATCTTTGCCATAAAATATCAGTCTTTGTAATAATGTATCATTCTTTGTAATAAAATATTAATATTTGCAATAATATATCATTCTCATACTCATTTTAATAATCTTACAGTCTTTGTAATATATCAATCTTTATAACAACGCCTCAGTCTTTGTAAGAAGCTTTCAATCTTTGCAGTAATCTATAAATCTTTGCCGTAATCTATCAGTCATTGAAATTAGTTATGAGTCATTGTAATTATCTATCAGTCATTGTAATTATTTATCAGTCATTGTAATTATGTATCAAGCATTGTAATTATCTATCAAGCATTGTAACTATATATTAATATTTTGGAAAGTAAGTCGTGAGTGAACACCCAAATGTATTAAATTAAGCTTTCCCATCAGTACGCAAGACATCATTTAAAAGCATATAGACCTGCTCAGAATTAGGATGGGAGATATTAAGTTTTGTTTTTTCGTTTGCGAATATCAAATATTTGCTCCCTTGTGTGGAGAACATATTAAAACTGTCGTCATGAGAATGTCGTCTTCATTCGGAACAAGCGCAATGACTGCCGTCTGTGATGCAAAGCATTTGACTGGGTTCTATATAAGATTATTCTCTGAACTAAAGCAAGAAGGATCTACTGTTATGCGTGATATGCATACTCATGTTGTAGGAATCTTTCCTAATGGGAATACTACCATTCGTTTTAACTCGTTGATACTCTCTTTTCTGATTTTGGAAATGTAATATTAAATGAAAATTTACTTAAGATGTATTTAAGCCTACACATTTTCTTAGTTAAGTGTAAAGGGTGGTTTGAAATAGGGTTTATTTGTGAGTGTGCTATACAATTCTAAAATCTCAAAGGATCTCTATTCAATATCTACAAGAAATGTAAGGACTAAACGTAAAATGCTTGACCATGATGGTTGTTAAATCAAAGAAACAGGAGTCTGGTATATAATTCTCATCAAATATCAGACCACATCAGTGTATACTACAGTCTCCTCCTCTCCCCCCCTTTAAAAAAATGTAACAAAACAAAGTATACCTTGTAAGGAAATATAGTACAATTTCAATTATGTTGCGATATAAATTTTGTTTTGTTTCATATATTATATACATTTGTACTTTCGTCGTTATAAAGTCCTGTTTTCGGAATTAGGGGCTCTTGTTTTGTACTAGCTTTCACTTTATGCAACTCGTAGGCAAAATTCAGTAGATTTGTAACATGAAGAGGTCTTTCATTCAAATTGTTTCTTGTGATAGGGTACAAGGCTTCGTGCATCTTCATACATACAAATAATGACCCTTTCCAACTCTCCCTCCAATCAACAAAAATTGTACTTGATACAACCTGCATTTGAATACAATTATTACACGACTTTGTAGTTTTAGTAAAATTGTCAAAATGAATCAAAATGAATCTGAACATTGCAACTATGAGCCCCACCGTATCTGCATTTAGATATGAAATCATGAATTTTTAATGTAATCGTCATGCCTAGGTGAGTTATACACCTTATCCACCAGACATGTAAATTGCGTTTAAAATGCGATTTATTTTGTGAAAGGATTCCCCTTTCTCCCAATGACAGCCAGACAACAGTGGAACGCAACTTAAGTTTTCCTAAACGCGCTAATAACACACATAGATTCCCTCTAATAAACCAGCGTCTACACATTCAAAAGACCTTAATTACAAACATTAAACTTTTTTCTTGCTTTGTATTTGTATGATTCATCAGCACGCTTTTCAAAGCCGTATATCGGTATTTCATATCACGTACTTTTCACGCCTTCCCTAAATACCTGATACCCAAAACTATTCCTATCTTTAAATTTCAAACTCTTATAGGAGAGAATATCTTGATAATAATTTTATGTTAAGAAATTCGGAAGGGTCCGTTTTTAGAATGTAACCCATGCCATCCAACACATTCATGCATAATATACATGTAGACGTCTGCTCCAAGGAATTAGCTAGCTACTCGATATTTGATAAATATATTGTCAACTCCTACTTCCTATAATCAAACAAATAATAAAAAATCTAACAAAGCTATAAACGAACAAATAAATACAAATATCACATACCATAGATTAATAACATGGTACTCATAGACTTACCTATTATATCCAGTTATCCTCTTGTATCCACCATTTTTCCGGTTTCGCTCCAAACGCATATATTTATATGTAATGAAGCGTATGCACACTACGACAGCCAGAAAGCAAACTAAAGAGTTAGCAATATAACATTCCTTTTACAGCAGCCTTTCACAGTGTCACGCATACGTTAAACGTGTAAATAGCACGCTGAAGTGTTGAAGAGATTGGTCGGCAAGATCGAGGCTGGCGATATGATTAACTAATAAAGTGCACTCAGCTTCCATCGTAGCAAATAGGCATAGCACTTTTGAGCATAATCTTTTTCTGATGCATGTATCAATATGATTCTTCAGTATGCCATAATATAACATAGATTAAAATATTCGTACCAAATTCTTGATTATAGTAATTTATATTTTTAGTGAGAAAAACGCATTCCACGACAAGGCTTTCTTTCCAATAGATACATGTAAATACTGACATAAGTTTAAAACAGATGTAGGAAAGTGAAAAAGTACACACAAAGTGTAAACTTCGTGCGTACAGTAAAATAAGACTAACACACACACACACACACACACACACACACACACACACATATATATATATATATATATATATATATATATATATATATATATATATATATATATATATATATATATATATATATATATATATATATATATATATATATATATATATATATATATATATATATATATATATATATATATATATATACTGACAAGCAGGCAGATAAACACCAAATAGTCAATGTAAGTTTCGTCCTGACGTACGTTCGTTTGTAGCAAACATACACCCTATTTAACCAAAAGAAGGAAATCAAAAGCACACTGACCTTATTCTTTTAGATATGGCACTTCATCCGCACTAAACAGACAGTCAAAAACCATGTGAATAATTGAAAATTCAGAGCATTTTTTATTATTTCATTTCACTATAATCTATGTAAAATTTAATTAATCACAGGTTAGGACGAATTCGATATTCAATACATTTTGACTATGTTTTGCGAATTATCGCCCATAATTGTGTTAAAATAGCCCTTCTAACGGCATGTTAATGTTTAGCCATTATAACGTTTTTCAACCAATTAGACAGGTTCACTTTTACAACATCTTAGATTGAATCGGTGATATATTTTAACCTTCAGTGAGAGTTTTGATTCCAAATTTTCTTGCAGCCTAAACAATTCAAACCACACAGGCTTGAACCTGTTTTAAATTACAGCTAATTATCTATCGAACTCATTGTTAAATTGGTTACAAAGAGGTTACATTATTGTGTGCTGATTCAGGTTATGATTCAGGATCGGCTTTTAATCGACTTCTAAAATACTCATTAAGAACTATTCTTGACATGGATATAGTAAAGCTGACAATGGTGATTCATTCTATAGATATCCTGTCAATTCGATGAATAGTCAAGTTTGATCATTTTAAATAAATGACTTACCCATCAACGACCTAAAGTACCTAATGGATTTTAAATATTTAAGCAGCTATATTGTAATGATAGCAGATAAATTTAACGTTATCTTGGATCATTTGCAGCATTAAGCACGGTTTTTACATATTTGCACGATGCTGCATAGTCACTGCCAATGACTGACAAAGCATTCTTAAGTGATGCAAGCTACGTTATATTGTGCATAGAAATGTTGCTGCTGGCAATTTCATGTCAAACATTCAAGCAATGCGTAAAATATCAACACATCTTAGAAGCAAGTAGATTGAGAATATGATTTTACTAACTTTGCTTCGCTGTCACATTGTATCACGGTAAATAAGAACCTTCTTGTACCGTATTTTCTCTTTGTCTTAACCACATTTGTGTTCATTCAACGAGCGACTTTGCAGTAATCAACATTTTTTTATTTTCCTCTGATTTTAAATTATAAAGCTGCTCTTCCTGTTGTAAGAGAAATTGGTATTCGCACATGCTTTTAGAAGAGAAATATTTTAGGAGACACTTGTTTCAAATTACACATGACCCGTACAGACCTACAGCTTATTATATCAAGTCAAACAATGAGGATGTCAATCTTGTTTTCAGTTTGAATATATTGTATTCAGTCATTAAGTGGGTGTTGTAATCTGACAATGTACGGTAAATCGAGGGCAGGACAACAACAATCCGAATGCTGACTATTATCATCATGAAGCAGGATGTTACCTCACTGAGAATGAAACTTTTACACACGTTCCTATTCTTAACTTCTGTTCGTAAAACAATACCTATAAGGTGACGAAACTGAGTTACCGTCTTCGTGTGTTAAAACGTATTTTCAAGAAAAGAATACAATAAATGAAAAACAAGTCTTTAAATAAAATTACGAAGACCTAAACTTCTTTATCAGCCCAACAGAAAACCCCGCTACAACAATAATAGAAATGCTCTCTCCAAACGTTTATGAATTTTAGATTTTCATTTTCTACTTATCAAAGAAATTCGATGAAACAATGTTTGGATGAAGTCTCTTGTACACGTGTTTGCTCCAGTCACCGTATTTTCCTACCAACTGAACGGATAGTGATTTACTTCGTTCTATTTGTTTCTTCAAATGGCTATACTTATCATGACGTGATGGGAGAGAGAGAGAGAGAGAGAGAGAGAGAGAGAGAGAGAGAGTTTACATCTTTTCACCCAGCCACCTAAATACTAAGGAAAGGTGTCAGTAAAGTTAAAATATTCTATTATATGGTTAAGAGGAATTTAACATTACGCCTCAGTTTCGGCTCGATGTGTTTAACGTTATGGGCCGGCATGGGCTCAAAGGAAGAAATAATGTTAACAAACTCCGTAGAATTTATATGATGGGCCATTATTCCCACCAAAATGTTACAAAGATAAGCACCTAAAATAACCAATACTTTGTTTTGACTGATTGGCACCAGCTAATCTTTTGACCAATACGTACACCTACTAACCAGAGAAAATATTAGGAGTAGCATGACATAAACAAGCATATTATTGAGGCCGTTTGACCGACCGACACCCAAGCCTACTAGTCAATACAAGGTTTTAAAATTACTAGCACCCACATATCTGCTTACATAAACCTACAGCTACTAGTCAACACAAAATGTAAGGGTATTTACACATACTCAGCATATTATAACCCTGAAGAGTCAGAATATTCGCACACATAACCTAGTAACCAATTCTCCGTTTGACTGACTACCACCCACTTATCACTGACGAACGCCTAAATATCTAAGCCAAGGAAATGAGTAATGATGCTTACGCCAAAACAACAATGTTATAAGCCCTCAGAAAGGTACTAGTGTTAACATTTACAAATTTACAAACAAACATAATATCACTTATGAAAAGATTACAAACAAACATATTTCATAAGATTGCATACAAGATAAAAGAGAATAAAAAACGTTTACTTATAAATGTGGAAAACATACAAAGCATGTACAAATCACACACAATAATTTTGCAATAATTAACTGTGACTGTGAGATTAAGGTAACGATGAACAGAGCCGTTGGGTGTTTACGTAGATCCACGATGTTACATAATTCTAAGACAACTTTACTTAACACCAATGCACACATCTCTTTCCACTAGATTATTATTTTGGGACCATCGTGATTTCATTCAAAGACAGTCTGGACTATATCAGTGTGATACATGAAGACTGCTGGTACATCAGTTCATCCGAGATTATTTGGGACATCAACATATTTAATACTTGAGTTGATTCAAAACACTATAATTTTGGACTTGTGAAAACATCTTTAGAACTATTAGCTATTTAATTCACAATACTGTAAGTTCCCTCTAAATTATCAGGCTCGTGATCATGGTTTGTCTCTCTTGACCATGCTTCAAAATCATCTTCGGGCTAAGTGTTATGGCCCTTTTACAATTAACAAGAACGTAAATGACTGAAAATATGTCATGAACAATCTTCTAAGGCTGAAACAAAAACAACGTTGTCAAATAAATAAATTAAAGTACCATTTTGATAGAGATATCACAGTTAATTGTTCAATCCATTTAGTTTTATCTATTCCACATAGTGAGGGTGTAACCGATGAAATGTAATATGATTGAAGTGACTTTGTTTTAACCAAACTTTTAAATTCGATCATAATCGGGAGCAGGAAACTGATATAAAAAAAATAGAAAATGAATAAACTCTTACAGCTATTAAATGAATATGAGCACCCTTGCTAATGTTCAGACCGAACAGACAGACGGACAGTAGACAAAATACTCGGCTAAGTTGACATGATTGTCAGGTCCTTTCTGAAAACAAACACTAACAGGCAATTGATCTTTCTATAGAGAGGATTATTGGATACAGCAGATGCGAATTTGGATTAAACAAAATGTCCAAAAGTTCAGTTTAACACACTGTGCGTCAGTTTGTCCATCCTCGCATTCCTCTAGTGACACAGATTTATTATTATTATTATTATTATTATTATTATTATTATTATTATTATTATTATCATCAATCAGTTGAATCTGTCTAATGACGCTCTGGTAGCACAATATTGTCCCATATCATCAGTTTGGCTTTCTAACCAACAAACTCACATTCGAGATATCGACATGTGTTCACCTTATGGATACATGTAAAATTCTTTGATTCATACTATATTGTGTTCATTTGAACCTTGCCACCATTCCCTTTACAATGATATTCTTGGTTTTAGAAAATCTGTACAAGTGTTATCTCTTGTATGATATACATTTTACAGAATTTTAACATCTTTAAAATTTACATTTTACCTTGTTATATTTTATGCTTTTATTTATTTGTGAGTATTTGTTTTCCTAAATATTGTGCGTTTCAATTTTACATTTTTCGAAATTTACCTTTAGTTGATATCATATAACCGCTAGTATACTGAGGGATTATACTACGCTACTACATACATAATGTAACCGATTGTAATGTGTCTCACGAGAGTTTCTTGTTTGCATACATTATTTGCAATAAATGTTTCGTTGATTTTGCCGTTGAATAACATCTTTATTTCCATGCTCTGAATTTCCCACTCTCAAGAACCATATAAGCTCCTACAATGTGTTCACAGCTAACGAAACCCTCAAAACAAGTTCTCTAGAGTAACGTTTATATCAAGATCCCTCGATTAAGGTGGAAACCGTAATGTAGAAGTGGTATCACATTCGGAAATCAGAAACATGAGAACGCACAAGGATACACTTCCACAGTCAGGAAATATCAAATTTTAAGATTATATTACGTTTCTTTCCATACTTAAGCTTGTTTAGATATCATCATATTTCTATTCTTGTTTTTCTTATAGACAACACTTTCTAATTTAGTACAACTAATTTACTTAGTTATTCTATGGATATCTAAAATCATCTTGTTTGCATCCAACTTATGAATTTATTGTAAACAAAGCCCGAATATATGATTCAAGCATGGAATCTTGACAGGGTAAGCTTAACATGGTTTGAAGCATGGATAGACCACTGTTCAACCTCCATGAGAAACCGTCTCCTTCATCTTCTTCTTGTTCAGTCAACCAACCATACGATTTCTAGATTAAACAATTCGGTGACATTGCATGGTAGTAAAAATTACCATTTCAGTTGTCATCTACAGTACTTAGTTCACTTCGGATCTATATACAAAGTATTCATCGTTTCACGAGTGGAGAGATGTTACATATTTCTATATTCTGTCTAGGTACGCGTAGACTCGTGCTAGATTATCATGAACATGACACCACCTAATCTGGGTTGATAATGATGGAGGATTTGTGGGTTTGATGTCACCTGTTCATTAAAATGTGCACGTTTGCTGCATGAAAATCTTTCCAGGATACAGTAAAGACACTTACCATTATAGAGTAACAGCCATATCTAGCTGGAAATTCAAAATATCCACAGTGCATAGGATTGTGCTATTTAATATATATGTACAAGTCGTCAAACATAGGATTTGATCCGGAAATAATATGTTCATACTACCAAAAGAAGTCTTTAACCGACGGTACCTCAAGACTCGAAAGAAATATCGGTAAATGTCTAAACTGTATACGGATATGTTACGGGCATGTTTATCTGCAAACGATTCCTCTGTTTTATGAATAGGTGCCATCAGATCTACAAATCATCGATCAGTATCAATACAGATTTGATGGTCTGAATTACCGTATCAGTGTCAGAAAAATTGGGTGTACATATGCAAGCTGAAATGAAGAAAAAAAAGATATACAATTTCAGGTTCACTCTGCACTAATTTAAATCGTGTCTGAGTTAGAATAGCATATTAATGAGAGAGAGAGAGAGAGAGAGAGAGAGAGAGAGAGAGAGAGAGAGAGAGAGAGAGAGAGAGAGAGAGGCACTGGTTATTCTGTACTTTGTATGGATTTGTGTATATTACACAGAGGAAACAGAGTTACCGCAGCTGTGCTCAGAAACAATCTTGACAAGGACATCGTTCGGCCCTTTTCGTACTAAGAATTAACCAATGGTATTTGTCGATTCTGTTGGAAAAGATCAGCATTCCACGATTGTGGGAGTGGCACCACAACTGGTCACGGGTGTTTAGGAACTGTAACAAGATCGTTACCATGATGTTGTCATGCCTCTCCCTACTTGAGAGATGGCGCTAGTGAGCTAGAATATTGCAAATTATTCGCCATAACAAAATGTTAATGGCTACAATAATATAAAAAAATTCAACAGAACGTTGAATCTGTTGCAAAATTAAGAACTTATAGTTATACTTGAAACATTGGAAGGATAATCAAATGAAATATTCCGAGATAACATTTCATGCAATCAGTTTATCTTTCGTCAGGTCAATAAACTTTGAAATAAACATATAAAACTGCAGTTTTAGAGCACAGCACTTTCAATATGTATATCATTTGATTGTATTTACGGTCGCGGATTTATTTGTGCAAAATTCTATAATACACAAACACAGCTCTGAAAGTTATATAAATTTGTCCGATGTGATTATTGCTTATTGTACATAAATCTTGATAGTGTAATTAAAAGCAAATGTCTACTTTCTCTGTGTGTTTGCTCTTATCACATCACCTGATATACCATTGTCAGAAGCAGGTATCGAAGTTTGATATAAAATATGTGTCAGATCCTATATCTGTCTCAAGCTGGCTAGTCCCTTCCTCGCTGTACTGGTTACAATTGGTTGCTTTCTTCGGACACTCGCAGAACGTAAACGCTACAAATGTGCATCATCTAAACATCTCTTCAGACAATCCTGGACATTCTTTGTTCGGACATTCATTGCTTGATTTGCAATACGTTCTCTTCCAACAATTGCAGTGTCACTAAATTTTAACTGTTCATTTATTTTCGGTATTATAACTGTTGTTTGCATGCCCGGTGTCTTATTACCATTGATGTAAATCGTTTCACCATACATCTGAAATGAATTATAGTTGCAGTCGTTTCTTGTACATTCTCTACAAAAGCTAAATGCCACACAAGTATTCCGCTTCAACCAGGCCTTGATGCAACGGGAACGGTCAAATTCCTCCACATTTTTTGTTCCACTCAAAGCGGTTTCTTTCAATATTAATCCTTCAGATCTAGGCAAGTGTCGACCAATCCTTCTTTTGGAAGAAAACTACAGCATATTGTTTTGTAGCTTGCTATTTTCTTTCTGATATTATCATGTCGGACACCCAAATATTCCATATACTCAGAGCTGAATAGTTCTTCTATGGAAGTCAGTGAATATTTAGTTGGAACTGGAGTTTCCTTCACCGTTGATGCCCACGTCATGGTATCGCCGTTGGCTGGCGGAGGGGCACCAATCGTTACAGTGCTCGTCTGTACCTCGCTCTGAAATATTGATGCTTGTTTTCTTTGCGAAGAATCTAAATTAAATCCTCCACCGACGCTGAATAAGCCAGAGTAACAGGTCGACACAGCTACATTTATTCCTTTTTCTTGCATTTTAGAGTAGCTGGATGACGACATTTTGTGTTAATACGTAAAAGAAGCACCAAATATAGCCTCGTTGACAAAATGTGTCCCATAATGATCAAAAAATGCCATATATGTATCTTGATCTTCTTCATAACTATTTGAAATTGGTCTGTTCAATTTGTGAACCCAGTTCAAGAAAACTGGATGGAAAGGCGGTGGTGTACTCTTCTCAAGTTTACAATAGTAATAATTACATTTTGCACTTGAGTATATCATGATCCATTGTCCACTGGCCACAGTGGACGACGCTTCCTTATATTCAGCACTCGTAGTGAAGCTGACACCCCAGCCACCGCCTCCTACGTGAGCCGAGGCTGAGAGTGATTGCTGTAGTTCATACTGGGTTTGGACTACTTTGGAGGAGAATGAAGTAATACAGGAAACATCGGGGATAAGAACTAGACCTTTGGGGACACTGTACTGACAATCGGCAGTCTGATCGTTATTACTATAGTCGGCACGGAATATTGGGTATGTAAATCCGGGATCATACCCGATCGCTACCGGGTAACCCTTAAGGATGTTGTAGCCCAGGAGCACATAGTCCATATCGGGAAAAGATCGCTTTAAATCGGGTCCATGACATTCCTGGAGACTGACATCTTATAGAAATGCTGTAAAAGGAAATATAATTAAACATCAAAAACGATTCTTGAACCTTTCTTAAGAATATGATGCAATCACGTTTTCGTATAAAGGATTGAAAAAGAGAAGCAAATAAATAATGTTTGCACATCAAGATCGTAAATGTATATATGTATATATATATATATATATATATATATATATATATATATATATATATATATATATATATATATATATATATATATATATATATATATATATATATATATATATATATATATATATATATATATATATATATATATATATGTATATATATATATGTATATATATATATATATATATATATATATATATATATATATATATATATATATATATATATGTGTGTGTGTGTGTGTGTGTGTGTGTGTGTATGTGTGTGTGTGTGTGCGGCACCTATTTATCAGAATTAATATTTGAATCAGCTGTTTCAAAGATTTCCTTCCTTGCATTGTTCTGTTCCTTTTTAATGTGTTGTCGGGAAGTGCAAAATAACGATCGAGACGGATACTAATTTTAATGCTTTCATATATCATTTTTTGAAGCTAAACCATATGTATCATTTGTTTTGTTGATACGCGTCCAACGCAATTGCAGAAGGACGATCAGGCAGGCTGAAGTTTGTTCGTTTTCCACACAGCACTTTTAAACGGATTTCATATTGCAAATAACCATATTCATTTTCGAGTCAGTATCTTGGTCACTGTCACCTCATATTTCATTTGCGAAAGAGAATCTTAGCGTGTTTCTTGCTGCCCGAATAAGAAGCTTGAAGGGGAAGGTCACTAAAACCGAAAAAAGACTTTGCTTTCGCAGTTCATGTCTTGACGATCATTCGAATTCAATATAAACTCTTTTTAATACGGTTCAGTCTCTGCTGAGCTTCTAGCCCTACTCTACCACCCAAAATCCATTGATTTTCGTATTATTGACATTGAAAATAAATGTACGATTTATCATCCACTTCCCTTTCTGGCATCCGTTAAAGCTGATTATATTTCGTAAGAGACATAATAGTCAAAGTCAATGCTTATAAGGACAACATAACTAAACAAAATATTACATAGATTATCTTTCGAAATTATTTTTTATACACCATGTAGCATGTTTATCTATTTTGGCTGTATGTACATGCTTGCCTATATGGGGTCAGTAAGTTGAAGTTCAACCGGTAAGATCACGGTTACAACATTTTTTTTATAACGGGTCCTTATGCACAACTAACTCTCGTTTGTCGTGATGTCAATTTGCTACGATACTTCGTTTCATAAATAGGTAGTTTATTTGATTTCTTATGTAGATAACCTACTATTATGTTTCATTGCATTGCAGTAACTTGAGAACTGAGGTGTGCTATTTACAACGAATGGTATGTTTGTCAAATTCCTTTTTCTTTAAAAGAATAAGCTTACATATGGCAAAACGTGTCTTGTGTTGCAAATTGTTGATTGCAGCTTCTAAGCTTGCATGTTTTGGATACGTCTGGAAACTTCCCTGTAAAAAATAATGCATTTGAATAGATTTCCAAATTACATCCATTATAAAATTAATTGCGTTTTGTCAGTACAATTGCTTATGTGAACATGTGTTTACCTTTAATATAGTTGTGGAAAGAAAATGTATGTAGCCAGTAATTTTATGTTTACACAAATGCTATAAAGAAGTTTCAAATCACTCGTCCAGCTGTTATTTCAATCAGTTCAACGTAGTTATTTAATACTGACTCTTACGCAAGACGTTTCCTTAAAGGTTAAAAGTGTGACATAGATGGATTGAAAAAATCTCAGACAACAAGCAAAAGAAAATAATAAAAATAAATAATCAAACACACTCATCTCAACATCCGTTACGAGTTCATGAAGTAATTTGTACAGCAGAAATGTAACGAGTTCCTAGTCGAAAGTAAAATAATAATGCATGTAAAGCTAAACGTGTGACATCATTTTCCGATAAAATATTGTTTTGTTTTTAATGAACATCGTTTCAATACATACCCATTGGCGTCCTTCAAATGGAAGATAACAAGTACGAGGGCAATGGCGACAAATATGACCAATAGAAATATGGAGACAAGGAGAGTATTCATCAAACGACATTTCCATTTAAGTGCCGATGGGAAGAAACAAAAGTTATACAATTCACAATCGCCAAACATTGAGGTCTCGACAATAACATATATATCCATTTGTTCTGACATATGCCAATTATGTAAAAGCAAGCGGAACGGCAACATTTTTACTAGCTATACAAAGTGAAGAAAAGCTTACTCACTGCTGACCAAAAGTTAAACCTTGTATGTTTCGCCCTCATACACAGGGACAGACGGCAATAGAGCCTTAAATGATATTTGAAATTACAATTCTTCATATGTTTTCTAAAATAAAAAGGTCCTTTTTCTGACTGAACTATTATTTTCACCTATGTGTTTGGCGACCATGGCCATTGTAGCGGATCTATGCTATGTTTCACAATTGCTTTAACAATACTGTCCACATAAAATGTTTCTTACATCTATATTATTAAGATGGTTTGTAAGCTTTACCCATTTCTCACCATGCAGGCTATAAAGTTCAATATCTTTTCTTAAAATGCCAGCCAACCCTAGAAGACCCTTTTCACATTCCAAATTAAAGGTTTGGTTTGATGCTATTGCAAATAATGTTACGATTTTTCCAAAACGCCCATCCATCCCATCCTATTAGCCTTCTTCCTTCTTTCACCAGTCCCTTTTCATATTGTAGTCTTCGTTGGTTTCAGTAATTGTTTGCAATAAGGACACTTTGAATTACATGTTTGAGCCACTGATACGTTTCTTTAAGCCGACAGCAGTATTGCAAATAATACCCTTTTAAACGATATTGCAAATAAAATACTCTCTTAAACGATATTTCAAATTGTGCTCTTTTAAATGTTATTGCAAATAATACCCCTTGAAATGCTAATGCAAAATGTGCCCTTTTATATGATGCTACAAATAATATCCTGTTAATGGCTATTGCGACTAGTACCCTTGAAAATGCAATTACAAATTTTATCATTTTAAATGGCATTGTGAAAAGAACCATTTTAAATGCTATTGCAAATAGTATCCTTTTAAATACTACTGCAAATAATCCCCTTTTAAATGTCATTGCAAATAGTACCCATCCAAATGCTAATGCGAATAGTCCCCTTTTAAATAGCATTACAAATAGTACCTTTTAAATGCTATTAAAAATATCAAACTTTTAATTCCGTTGTAAATAATACCATTTGAAATGCTATTGCAAATAGTACCCTTTTTAATTCTATTGCAAATTATATCCTTTAAAATGTTATTGCAAATAGTGTCCTTTTAAATGTTACTTTGCCCATTCCAGAAGAATAATCATAAATTGTTACAAAAAGTGAAGAGTCAACTTCAAAACTGCCGAACCTTGTTATCTTTCTTGACTTAAATATTTTTACTAGATGCCTAGCATCCTGTTACGAGTTTCTATAATATAAAATGATACTATTATGCTTTTTGTATTTTAAATGTATCTAGTACAGGTTCTCATATGTTCGTTTTACTAATACCTCATACAAGTGCTATTTAATATAGCCATATCATAATGAATCCTCTAAGCGCCACACAAAACAAATTGTGGTTGTAAAAGGCCAGTGTTTGTTTATGTTTTAGAAGCACATTTTTACAATAGCCAAGTCATCAAACTGTCAGCCATTATTTAATAAAAAATAGATGAGGTTTAAAAAATATGCTAGAACGATGAGATTGAATTATATTCCAGAATGTTGCGCTTTGATGCAACTCTAATCCGTAACGGAATTAGCAGTCTACAAACATTGCTTGATTATCTGTAACTATTTCGCATGCTTTATGACATTTGATTCAACATGTATTGTCTATATTTTTTGACAATATCTTCTTCAACTATTGATTTTATGGTGCAGGTTTTACTCATTGTGTTTAGGTTTAGACTATTTGTCTTTAAAAGCATAAATTGATTTACATAGGGAATTTAGGTTAAAGGGCTTTCTTCTGTTTTGGATAGGTAACTGCTTCTAGGCTGAAAGTTTAGCTGATTTAAATTCTTATTTTACATGTTTATTTTCACCATGTAAAGTAAACTTTAAAAGTTTGCTAGATATGCCCTGCCACATCTTTATTTCTCTCTGTTCTTGTTTAAGGCGTACAGAGAAAGGAATTTTAACGTCATTTGTAATTAGCTTGTGTAGAGGCAATGCGTTTCAGCTCTGCGATGGGTTGCATGACAATATTTGCGTCATTTATTTGTTAATACTTTCCCAGTTTTCGCTGGATGCTCGTAATCTGTACTGATTTACTATTATTATTAGTGTTTCATCTCAATGTTACTTCCTAGTGGCGTAAAATTCAAACATTGGATTGTAGTCTTTACTTATTTGCTAAAATAGTCAAGAATAGTCAAGAATACAGGCTACAAACAAGTAATATTTATACGCTGTTTCCCTACCTATACGCTACCTGTCTGCTACTATAAAGCGGATAACTGTTCCTGCCTTCCATGATGGAATACGAAGAGAAATTGCATGGACACAATTATGATTTACTTTCATATAATTTCGACACATCAAAAGTTTTGTCTCAGACGTTCCAATCACGTCCGACATGAGTAATTGTTGTTCTTCGACTTACTTGAAGTTATGAAGGTCGTTTTGTCTTTGAAACAAATGCACGGTTTCTAATTTGCACGTCCTTTCTTCTTGTATTGAAATCTTAAATGTTTTACCTGGTGACTTGGATCAATGTATTTTACACAACATACTGTTGAACATTTTAAGGTATTGATGCATGCACGTATAATCAGATGTTCGCATTTACATATGAACCTCCGAACTGATCTTACAATTTATACTCTAAGCGGCACATCAGTGCTTGTGATCGTCGAACAATTTCTTTCAAACTTACTGCCTGCAGCTTTACGCGAACAAGTCACTCTATTTCTTGCAATTATTTGTTTCTTCTTGTTGTAGCAGTGTCCGTTTTGGTAATAGTTTCTGATATTGGCACGTTACAGTGTTTCAATTATGCATGCTGCCGGAAAGCGCGTTTAGATGATTGTGTAGCTTGTTTAGGGCAAAACTCTGTTGTGTGTGTGGTTCCATGCAAATGCTAGCTTTTCAGAGTTTATTTTAGGACACTAACTATTCGTATTTTTTGTGCAGTCTGTAGTTATAAACTTCTACCAACGGTTTTACCAATACTTAGATCAAAGAAAGAGACAGAGAATTTGACGTGATCAGGTTGGCCAAACTATGATACTTGTAAATTAACATGCAATCAAGATAAAATGTCATGTCAATTAGTGAGTGATGAATAAATCTATGAGATTATAGGTTTGTAAACGTATTCCTTTGTATTACAAGTGATTAAATTTCCTTTGTTTTCATATATTTTATTATGTGGTGTATAAGTCATTTTCAAGCAATTGAGTATTATTAGTCAATATTAATAAAAACTAATGCGAATATCCGGAAGAGTCGAGAGAGATAAACGGAAATGACAATATAACTCATTCTAAATATGAAATCAACAATGGCAGGAAGGGTGCATGACATGGTTTGCTATAAATGAAACACAATTCAGAATCTTACAGTTTAGTGTTAATAGTGTTAATAAAGCAGAAGCTTACTGTACGACGCCTACTAAACTGCTGGTGGCTGAAATAAACTGCTGGTGGCTGAAATAATACTTTCGATTATGTCATGAATTAATGGAAAATTCAATAGATGGCCATATTCATTTGCGTAGATGCTGAAATAAAAATAGCATATGTTCGTGCTCTAATTAAAATAATGATTATGTATGTCTAACCATTGTACAGTATACACATCAACGCAAAAATCGTTTTGAAAAAATACTCGCTATAATGGCTCCATGATTAATTGGAATTTCAGGATTCCCGTTTCTTATCGACACGACCTGCCATTTCCTAAGGACACACACACACATACATACATATATATATATATATATATATATATATATATATATATATATATATATATATATATATATATATATATATATATATATATATATATATATATATATATATATATATATAAATATATATATATATAGATGGGAAATGGGATTCCTGAAATTCCAATTAAGCAACGCGCCATTATAGCGAGTTCAAATTAGGGCAGTATGCTGAGGACGCTTTTTTATTATTAGACGGTTCTCCTTTACCCTTGAAGTCATTTATGCAGATTTTAAACGACTTTGCTCGGTATCAGGTCTGCGCTGAAATGTGCTGTAATAGAAAGCTATTCGCATTTAAAAAAAAAATATTCTAATAAAAATATATCACGAAATTGATATTAACTGGTCAGTGTCCAATTTTAAATTACTGGCTGTAGATTTCTCTTTGTTTTTTTGAGTAAGAACAAAAAACAAATTTATTTGTAAAGATCTGATAAAAACCAAAATAAAATACACAAATGGTAATATGAAACTTAGTCCAGGCAGCTATGTGAGCTTTAATTGTAAGCTTCTACATAGAAATATTGCCACAAGCTAGTTTTTGAAGAAAAAAGATTTTTAGGTGATAATGATAAATAGGGAATAGAAAAAAATCAAGCACTTATTCTGTTACTATTGTGCTACTGAACACTTTTGGAAATTATTTGTGGAATGGATCCAAGTTTTCAATCCACATTTTATAATTACACGAAAATATGTCTTTCTGGGAAATATCAACTTTGATGATCTTATTTACGACCTAATTTTGAGAGCACATTATGTTATATGCAGAACACGTTGTGCATAAAATATTCAAAATCTCACCTCTTTTACAATTGTGTTTAAAATTGTGTTTTATCATACAAAACATGTCGCCAAAGTGAATATTAGAAGTAATGAGTTTAAGAAAAAGTGAACTACTTCGAACGTTTGTTTTGGTTTCTTAATTTTCTTTACTTTCAGATCAAACAAACAAACAGGCATTATAAAACACCTTGCGGTTTGTAAAGGAGTGGTTCTTTATGTATTAAAGTTGTGAGTGTATGTGTTGGCGTGAGTATGAATGTGTGCGCGTTGTGTCTAAGCAAGGGGCCATAAGTAAAGATCAGGATATAAAATAATTTTTACGATAATTTCCCATACACACGGTTAGGTGATGATGTATGGGTACATGCAAAATCATGACAATTTATTTTCAATAAAGATCTATCTTTGTCCTAGTAAATAGGGGAGACAGTGGCCATCAAGTCTGACTCACTCAGGTACAATTATTGGCTCGATAGTGAAACCTCATGCATGTAACCAGATATGTTTTCTAAAAATCTGTATGTACCGTTTTGCCTTTTGATTGCCGCTATTTAAACTGCACAAAGGTTAGTTTTGCTTTCGATCCAATCGTGACTGTTTACAGTCTATACATGCTACATTTTACGGTCATATACTGAAAGTGGTGCTTTTTTATTTTCGAAAATTACCGAAAATTATGTTTTCTCAGGGGTATTGGAGTACAAAATCATGTTTTTGGCGTCACACACCGTGTTACAATTTGTTTCATATAAGAACTCCAGTCACGTAGGAAAATGGTGATATGATTTTAATCGGATTTTCGCCGTGCTGAGACAGCGATGTCAACATATTGAAAATACATTTCCAAATTTCATCAACGCGATCAAAGTTGGATCTGGCAAATTTGATTATTTGTTTCGACAAGCTCGACTGACACCATACTAAGAACATAGGACGGGCTCCATCGAAATTAAAGAGGCCATGTGCGTCGGGCTATGAGGTTTATGCACACTGAATTGTCAGGTATGTATGTATGTATGTATGTATGTATGTATGTATGTATGTATGTACAATAATCCTGAAGGGTGTAAGTTAAGAAAACAATGTAAATAATTATAGCAAAGAACATAAAAGTAGTAGTATTAGTGCCAATAATAATAATAATAATAATAATTATAATAATAGTTGACTTAAAGCGTCTAGTCCAATAAACATATAATGAAACCCTCGATTATACTATTTCCAATTGTTCAAAGGACACTTTGACAGGAAATATAAAATCTATTAAATACTCCATGTTCCTAAAATTAAAGGAAATATTTACAAAACATAAATAGTTGCGCATGAAAGTTAGAATAAAAATTAAATAAAAGCAAGACAAAGAATATTTGCAAAAGCTTAGTGATAAATATTCATATAAATTGTTAGTTACGTTTATTATTCTAGAGATTTACACAGTATATGAGAGAGAGAGAGAGAACATATTTTTGTCGTCTGTTTCATTTGAAGTATCACATTGCCGTCCTTTTTTAACCTAGACTTTAGTGTTCTATTCTTTTCTCGTAATTGATTGTTGACGTGGTAAATTTCATGAAGGCTTATCTCCACCTGCCCATTAAAACGTACCATGGTATCACGTCTTAATTCGCTATAAAACTTAGATTATAATGCGAAACCTTCCGATCCTGAAATTCTCAAAACCAAACTAAATGTGACATCTAGAATTCAATGTCAACCGTATGTATTTCTCTATTGAATTTTATTGCACTCTGCATTCCTTTAGGGTGTTTAAATCTACTCCATTCTTGAAATATCATTGAAAGACCACATGAGCAGATTACATTTTAGGTTTGGAGGTTTCCTCTCAGTTAATTAAAAACATCCGTGACATAAAATGTCGTTCAGATTTTAGAGTAGATGGCTACGATTGAATGAATTAAAATGTGATACAATCAAAGAAAAAACAGCAACATGATACATAAATCATCAATAGAAGCTTACCTTGTACATTTTAGCTTGATTGCCTGAATTTAGCATTTTCTGATTTTTCAGCTTCACTCCAAGGTTACAATATTCGTTTAAACTCTGAGATATGTAGATAAAGAAAACTTTAAAACATATAGCACTTGGAAATATCCCTTAATCAGCGGTATCGAATTCAATTCTTGAACAATAAAAAATGTAAGTTCTTTATTGCAACTAAATATTAGATTCTATGCCTTTTGTTAGGTCAAGTCTAGGACTAAATACTAGATTCTTTATACTGTATTAGGTCAAATCTAGGACTAAATACTGGATTCTATACACTTTATTATGTCAAATCTAAGACTACATCCTACACAATGTATTAGGTCAAGTCTAGGACTGAATGCTAGATTCTGTTCAAGTTATTAGCACAACTGTTTTGACTGAATTATGAATTCTAAACAATTTATTGAAACAATTGTTACGTCTGGATCATGGATTCTACACAATTTATTAATACATTTGCTCAACATTCTGAGTGACAAAAATAAAACAGTGACATAATGGGTAATAAAATAATAAAGCATGAGACATTGACATTGTACATTTACATATACGTTCAAATATTTAATTCATTCTCTGTCCAAACCTTATTTCACTAGTGTGAGTCAAACTTCTACCGTTTGGGCGAGAGAGAGAGAGAGAGAGAGAGAGAGAGAGAGCGTTTGGGCGAGAGAGAGAGAGAGAGAGAGAGAGGTGACTTCTTAAATTCTGACCTAGGTTGAGTCCAAAATAGAAACGTATGCATGCAAATGACACAGCCTTTGCATCATCACTTGGAAAGAATGTTAATATATACTCGATATCTAAATGCACACAGACTGAACATGAAATAGCTATTTCAGATGTACACAAATTTGGACCTTTTGTCTAGTTTTACTTTCTGGTGTTCTGTCTTTAAAACTGTCCCAGCTCATAAAAGCTGGATGATGATTCCAAACCCATTGTGCACATCAACAGAACATACCTACCGATATCTATTGCATTGTCAGTTTTGTTCCATAAAAATTATACAGGAGATAAACTACATTATCAATGGAGATACAGACTGATGGACACACAGATCACAAACGAGTGGGATATATCTGCTCTTTCTCTAAAATGTATGGGCATACCTAATAAATTATATTGAATTTTAATGAAAACCACTATAATTTACACGCTAAACGATTGTTACAAAATATCTGGATATTTTATTAATGCAACTGATATTTGCCCCATGGTGCAACCTCACCAACGCAACCCTAGGGCAGTAGCCATGGTTTATAGCTTCTAAACATTTGGGCTCTCCATCGTCACTACCACAACCATGTACATACGTAATAGGTGTGTGAAGAGCAATACACCTACGAAACTTAAATTTATTTCTAGGAATGTCCTCACTGTCAGGAGAGTACTCAGGAGGTTTAGAGGTCAATTATAATAATAATAATAATAATAATAATGAGGACTTTGTATAGCGCCTAATTTTTAGAAGCTCTAAGCGCTTTACAACATTAGACAACACATATAAGATAAAAACGTATAATGATATGATTACAAAAACAAACACCATGAAGTTAGAAAACAACAACAACAAAACTAAAAACATGCTGAGAATATTTAAGGTAGGAATCATTATTAGGTCTATAAGTTTGTTCTTGCAGTCGAGATAAGTGAGTTTGGAGAGCATCCTTGAATGGGATCACTGTGTCGTTGTGTCTAAGTTCAGTGGGTAATTCATTCCACGTTGCTCGGCCCTGGTATACAAAAGAACGCTGTCCATATGACTTTGTTTTCATAGTGGTAATTATAAGTATACGATTGTCAGAAGAGAAGCGTACGTATCTTGCTGGTGTGTACACAAGGGTGAGGTTGGATAGGTATGCTGGACTACAGTCCGTCAGTGAAACGTAGCACAGAGAACAAATTTTGTGTTTGATTCTGGATCGAATGGATAGCTAGTGTAGGGTACAGAGCAGCGGGGAGGTGTGCTCTGATCGTGATACTCTAAGTATGATCTGAGCAGCCGTGGTTTGAACTTTTTGAAGTTTTTGGAGCAGATATTGAGATGAACCAGACGGAATTGAGTTACAATAGTCTAGTCTTGAAAGTACTAATGAACACACAAGTGTTTTAGTGGCATCAACTGAAAGATATTTGCGAATTGAGCTGATGCGTCTCAGCTCAAGATATGCAGCCTTGCATATGTTCATGACATGTTGGTGCAATGTGAGAGTACTGTCCAGAGTAACACCTAGGTTTCGTACTGATTGTGTGAATTTAATGTTGGTGTTGCTAATATTTATAGTTTGAGGTAAAGGATGTGAATGAGAAAGTCTTTGTGTTGTGATCAGAATGGCCTCAGTTTTATCATCATTCATCTGCAGCTTGTTTCATGTCATCCATGGTTTCACATCAGAAATGCACCTCATTACACCTTGGAAGGTAGCATCAACTTCAGTTGGGTGGCTAGATTTGTATATTTGGGTGTCATTAGCGTACAAGTGGTGAGACACTGGATGATGATCTATGACACTTGAGAGCGACTGAGTGTACAGAATGAAGAGAACAGGTCCAAGAACAGACCTTTGTGGAACACCACAGTATAGATCAACTGGGCTGGAGTGTATTCCATTTGCAGATACAATTTGTGTCCTGTTGACCAAGTAGGACTTGAACCACAGTAAGGCTGTATCATGAATGCCAAATACATGCTGGAGACGGTGAAGTAATATATCATGGTCTATTGTGTCAAATGCTGCAGACAAATCAAGGTGGGTGTGGTCTGTAATCTTTCCGCTATCCAACGCAGAGAGAATGTCATTAACTACTTTTAGAAGAGTAGTTTCAGTACTGTGGCAAGGGCGATATGCAGATTGTACATTGCTAAAAATACTGTTTGAATTCAGATGAGATACAATCTGGGATAGAACAACCTTTTCTAAGATTTTTGAAATGAATGGGAGATTAGAAACTGGGCGGTAGTTCTTTAAATCGTTATGGTCTAGTGTTGGTTTCTTCAGCAGAGGCTTTACAACGGCAGTTTTGAAAAATGATGGGAATTCCCGGGATGAGAGAGAGGTATTAATAACAGCAGTTAGTGAAGGCAATACTAGATCTAAGCACTCAAGCAGCAGTGGTGTTGGAATTGGATCAAGTTCACATGACTTTGGTGCATTCTTCATCAGGATTGTACGTACGAAATCCACAGGTTCCAATGCTGCTAATCATTGCCGCTCAAATTCTGTATCCCATCTGTATGGTGAAGACGAGTCAATTGAAATTGTGGTGTTAAGCTTATCTCTAATGGTTTGTACTTTGTCACGGAAGAAATTTGCAAACATGCCCAGAAGGTCGACTGGAGAGAAGGTAGTTGGAAGTGGTGTAGATTTGTTCCTTGACATTAGCTTGTTAGTAATCTCGAAGAGATCGTTGCAGCTGAAACTTTCTATGATCTTAGTAGTGTAGTGGGCTGATTTCGCTGCATGGACTATATTTGTGACATTCTTCTTAGCGGCTTCATAGATTTGCTTATGAAAAGTGAGTCTGGAAAGCCATAGCCTCTCAGCTTTACGGTGATCTCTTTTAGCAGTGCGAAGCTGGTCCCTAACACTGCTATACCACGGAGAACACTTTTGAATTGATACTCTGCATTTGGTAGCTGGTGCATGTTTGTCGAGCAATGAACGCAGGTAGTTATCGAGTTGTTCTGCTGTAGTAGGTAAGCAAGTTGTTAGGTTTGCTTGGATGTCGTGCATTAGTTTGGTTCTATTTATCATACGGAGGTTTCTCTTAGTAGCAGATGAAGGTGGAGGGTTAGGGACTGACACGTCAAGATGGCATATAATGCAGAGGGGATCTGATGCAAGGTCATGGATACCAGGGAGGACCGTAGAATGTTATCATCAGGTCTATGAAGAATCCAGTCTAAAATGTGACCATGTTTATGGGTGGGTTGGTTTACTGACTGTTTGAAGTTGAAAACATTAATGGAATCTATGAGTTTTGACGTGTTTGGGTTTCCGGGATAGTCAAAGTGAAAGTTGAAATCTCCAAGAATAATCAGGTTGTCACCTATCGAATTTCCATACTTCAGGAGATTCGGAAACTGCTCCAAAAAGAGAGATTCAGCCAGTTTGTTTTTTATACTAGAAGGAGGGCGGTATAGGCAGAACAAATGGACTGACCTTTGTTCCAGTGTGAGTGTAGTTTGGACTAGTTCAAACGAGGTGTGGTCGGAATTGAATGTTGTGGTGTGGTTAAGACATTTGATCAATATGGGGGAATACGTATTTTATATGCGAGGAAATCTAGTTTAAGCATGTTTACTTACATTGCACTAGATGAAATAGAGACATGCCAAGCAGAAGTCAAAATATTTATGGATCAAATGGTCATAAAAAGTCACAAAAGAAATTCATAAAGCATCATTTCAGTCCAAAGAATTTGTTAACAGTACTTGAGTTTTAAACCATTACCAATGACTTCCTTTTACCCCCTCTAAGGTATGATTTTCCATTTTTTCTTTGGTAATTTTCTCTTAATTCCAATTATTCAAAGCAAAACAAGTAAGTTATTTAGTGTTGATGCAACTCGAGCAAACTGTCGTGCACTGCTTAAAGTTCGTTAACTGTCCCAGGCTGGGATAACAGTAGGAATTAGATGAAGTAAACTGTTGATTTTGTCGATGAAACCAGTGAGCGTTGCGACTGTTATGTCATAGCATGTGCCAGACTTAAAGGTGTCATGTCATTTGCAGGAGGATCTGCTTTTTCGATACGATGATGTGTGGGCTTGAGGTTTATGATTTAACTAAAAGTTAAAGGTTTCTTTCATGTCTCCAATGCAACCCATCCACAAAGTTTTTTCATGATTGGCGGCATAGGAATTGGGTTATTATGTGGAAGTCGTTTTCCTTCTTAGAGTCCTATTGGTTATGATCATTGACCCTTGGAACCTCCACCCTCCCTCACATCAATAGATGTCTTCCTGGTCAAGAACAAAGCCAGAAAAGAATGAATGGATAATGAGTGCGAATGTTTGTTTGTTTGTGTGTGTGTGTGTGTGTGTGTGTGTGCGTGCGTGTGAACACCCCTACTCGTTTTAGGGGTGAGAGTATGTTTGTAAGTGTTTACACTGACACTTTTCAGGGCTGATAACATTGTTATGTCCGTGTACGTACCCTTACCCTTGTCCTTGTTAGTAGATGTAGATGTTTAGTCAGTAGATGTGTTGGTGCTAGTCAGTCAAACCGAGAAGTGGTTAGTAGCTATGTGTGTGAGCATTCTGACTTGTCTACATTGCACACATACAGTAGGATAAGTTGGAGACTTGGAGTAAAAAGTGGCCAGGTCACAAAAATGATGGTTACAATAAGCAAGACATAAATGCATAAATAAATAATCTGTGAAGTGTCGAATTTTGAATTACAGAATTTTTTTAAAGTTGAATGCGTTGAGCAATTAAAGTCTAAACGCAGTTAAGCCAGAAAAGTCTTTGTGCGTCACTTCGACCTTTCTTCCTTCATCTCCCCCATGTCAGTGTAAACTTTAAAGGGATAGCATTCCGACCCAGTGAAATTGACCGGGCTATCTTAACACGGTCCTTAGAAAGTAAACATTTGAGCTACCAACCTTAACCGCCTGGTAGGAACCTATGTCCACTTATCATATTTTCAAAGGGAAATTGTCACGCACTGTCGTACTCAAATTCTGAGCTGTCTACACCTGATGAAAGGAATTATTTCTTTGGGAAAGATTAGGGAGCACCGCCTACGATTGGGTAGAATAAATTAGGGCGTACACTTTAGAGCAATCGGACTTTGAAGTGACGACCCTAGTCGAAATTCTTTAGTCTGAAAAATCCCTAGAAGAGGAAATTTAGTCTACTACGGTGGAATCATAAAAAAATATTAGTGCTTTCCTCGTGAAACAAGAAAGGGTCCAGTTGGTCGTTGTGTAACAAGAAAGGCATGTTTACAGCTAGGATGCATACGTTGTGAAAGAAACAGCGACAAGGTACGCATTCTTAGTTTCACGTAATATTCTATTATTTAATTGTTTGTTTTATGTAAACGTGTTTGCTATGACTAGGTTTCCATATTATGTATCGTTTATTCAATTCATGGGAATTTGTTGATGCTAGAGTTGTTATGCAGTTTATCTTATTCAATTTCATGGAAAGTGTTGATGATATAATTGTTATACAATTTACCTTTTTAATTATACAGTTATTAGTTCATTGGTAGAATTGATTTCATGCGTTGTTGGTAGGACGATCCAGATCATCGTGAGTTGACGATAATCATCTAATTATATCTGATTTTGCAATGCTTGGATTATCTTGTAGTTAAGGAATGCCGTGAGTTACATTTCTTTTAAATTTCATGGAATAGTAGTCGAACATGTAGTAGCATATGTTAAATAATATGGTAATATTTAGTAGACGTTCACGTGGTAATTTAAGACTTGCCGCTGGAAAGCAAGGTCAATGTCCTACCGTACTAAGTCAGAATTTACGCGGTGTGTGGATATCAACATGATCTGAATAACGTTAAGGGAATTGTAAATAGTGGGCATACGGAATTATGGGGTAAATTTATCCTTTAAGGAACAGCTTTCTGAGAGGAAGACGAGACAGTCCGAAGACAGGAGTACTGGAAAAAGAAAGAAAGAAGGACGAGGTCAGAATAAAGGACCAGGAGGTCCATGAAGGGTCAGAACATAGAGCATGGGAAGGATGAACTAGGATACGTTGATATACGGTCAAAGTGAATGAAGGTGATGCAATCGATCGTGGACATTGCGCTCTTTTCACCTCTCGTTATGATGATGTAATGAATCCAAATTGGACACACCTGTTAAATTCTACTTGTATAATCTAACTTGAATTGGGAATGGCCGATCCTAATTTGTTCTGATTAAATTTGTTATTTTCCTGTCAAAAGGGGTATCGTATTGTTTATTTCTTTCCCGTATTCTCGCTCAGTTCTCTGTTGAAATTCCATTTTTCTTTCACTCCCGCCGGGCTATAATATCGAGGGAGGTCATCCTCTGGATAACGCCAGCCAAACCCAATTAACCACCCCTCTTACTAAGAGGGCGATGTTACATAATCTAATTTTTACCCTTTTGCACATGCGAGAGCGATTTAGCCAATAGCAAACTACGTTTCTAACACAACTAGGCATCAGGCTAAAAAAAAATCTCTTGTAAGCAGAAGTAATTGGATGTATTCAAAATGCTTTTCCAACTCCCATTTCAGCCGAAATTGACACGAATCTCCAGGGGTTAATGAGTTAACATTGCATCTTTCCATGACCCAAAAAACGGCACATAAGGTTTACACCTACGAGCTAATTTTGCATGGCCAAAATGGAGGCATTATATTAAATTTCCATTGACCTTATAGTGGCTCATTCTAATGTTTTAATGCTACCCTACACCTTGATTTACTATTTAGGTACGTGGGTGACAACATGTCAGTTCTCTCTCTCTCTCTCTCTTTCTCTCTCTCTCTCTCCATTTACACCATAGGAGTTATAGCTATCTGAAGAAACAAATAGAGCAAGAAAATACTGATTCATGCAACTGATCGGAAAATACAGTGATTCGAGCAAGCACGTTTACATATGACTTCCTCCAAAACATTTTTCATTGATATTCTATTATAAGTAGAAAAAGCAAATACAAAATCCCTAAAAGTTTGAAGAAAATAAATTTATGATTGTCCGCATTGGTTTTTCTGTTCGGCTGATAAAGAAGTTTAGTGTCTTCCTGTTAGACTGATAAAGAAGGTTAGGGCTTAGTAATTTAATTTAAAGACTTGCTTTTCTGTATTTGTTTTCTTTTCAAAACATAATTATTTACTCACGAGGATGGTAACTAAGCTTCGTTGTCATATGTATTTTTCCACAAACAGAAGTTAAGAATAGGAACGTGTGGAAAAGTTTCATGTTCTATGAGGTAACATCCTGCCTCATTATCTCTGTTGTCATTATCCGGTTTACATGTTTTCTTGCTCTCGAGTTACCGTAATTTGTCAGATTCACAACACCAACGTAATAACTGAATACAATATATTCAAACAGTAAACAAAATTGACACCCCATTGTTTGATTCGATATGATTAGCTGTAGGTCTCAGAATGTGATGGGTAATTGGAAAATAGGTGTCTCCTAAAATATTTATTTCTAAATTCATATGTGAATACGAGTTTGTTGGAGGGCAGGGAAGAGAAGCTTATGACGTAAAATAAGAGGAAAATAAACGAATTTTGATTATGTCAGAGGTGCTCGTTCGAGGAACTCAAATGCGGTTAAGATAAAGAGAAAATAATGCAAAGCAAGATTCTTATATACCATGATACAATGTCATAATAAAATCAAATAAGTAAAAGAAAATCATATTCTCGAAATACGTGCTCCCAAGATGTGTGGATATTTTACACTTTGCCCGGAATTTACGAGATTGCTTGAATGTTCGATACGAAATTGACAGCAGCAATTCTACAGCTGCTTGCATCACTTAAGAGTGCTAAGTCGGTCATGCGCAGTGACTTTGCAGTAACATGCAGAATATGCTTAATGTAGCAACTTATCCAAAGTCACGTTAAATTGTAAATTCACGGTAAATTTGTCTGGAATCATAAAAACATATTTGCTTACATATTTGGAAGCGATTGAGGCATTTTAGGTCGATGATGAGTAATATCTTTATATAAAATGATCAAAAATGATGACCTGACATCTAATAGAATGAATCTTCATCGTCAATTCACTATGTTAATGTTAAGAATAGATCTTCATGAGTATTTTATAAGTAAGTCTATTATAAGTCAATCATGAATCATTACCTGAAACAGCACTCGAACAATGACACTTATTTTCAAGCATTTTAAGAAAGAGTTCGACAGATAAATTGCTGATATTTAAAACCAGGAGTTTAAAAACTGTGGCGTCTGAAAGAGTTTAGGCTGCAAGATAATTTGGAATCAAAACTCTCGATAACAATTATAATTTGTCACTGACTGATGATGCTGTAAAGGTGACCCTGTCTAACTGGTTGAAAATAACATTAAAATATCTATTTGTTAACATGACGTTTAAAGGGCTAATTAATCACAATTATGGGCGATAATTCGCAAAACATGGTCGAAATTTATTGATTATTGTATTCGCCCGAAGCGCGGATTAATTAAATCTTTAAATCGACTTGAGTAAAATGAAATAATTATAGGTGCTCTTAAAATTTTAATGAACTGAAGCTAGAATGGCCCAGTTTCTTGCGTGAAACGCATTCTCGTTTCTCGGAATCTTTCGTATCTGGAATATTATCATTCGTTATAACTCGTTAATATTCTTTTTCTCGAATTTGAAAATGTAATGTGAAACGATTTACATAGATGTATTTGAACTACGCATTTTCCTATTTAGGTGTTAAGGTGTTTTGAAATAGAGATTATGTATTAATGTTCTGTACAATTCTAAAATCTCAAACGATCTCTATTCAATGTCTGCACGAAATGTACGAACTGAATGTAATATGCTGGACCCAGGTTTGCTTTAAATCATAGCTACAGAAATCAGGTATATAGTTTTCACAAAATAGTGGAAGACATCGTCGTATACTACAGCCTTTTGCTACACACACACACACACACACGCAAACATAAGAAGATACAGATTTTTGTTTTAAATTACTGGAGTTCGCTAGAACACAAAAAGTCTCTATATATTCCATAAGTATAGCTTGCATGGAAATGTCGTGCAATTTCAATTCTTATGAATACATTTTGTTCTGTTTCATATACTACGAAAATTGGTAACTTTGTCTTAGGAACTCGCTTGTTCGAAATCTGAGTGCTCTGGTTTTGAAATAGCTTTCACGTCAAGAAGTTGGCGGGCAAATATTGTCAACATATAGAGGTCTGCTTCCAAAGTTATTTCTTCGGATAAGGTACACCACTACACGCAACTAAAGATATACAAATAATGACCCTTTCCCGCTATCTGTCAGACAATAATTTTACCTGATACTACCTGCATCCGAATGATTAGAAAATTATAACACGACTTTGTAGTTTTAGTAAAATCGTAATAATTAAACTTTATGAGCCCCACTCTCTCTGCATTTAGTTATGAAATGTTTTCCCCTGGATTCTGAATCACTCGATCTTTTTATGTAATCATTATGCCTCGATCAGTTAAATACATTATCTTCCAGGCGTCGAGTTTAAAATGCGATGAGTATTTTATAAGTAAGTCTATTATAAGTCAATCACGAATCATTACCTGAAACCGAAGGAGAAATCGGTAATGGGTGTGTCAGTTTTAAACTCAAAGTTAGATACCATCTAAATTTGGGTACAGAATCTGTTCCTCAACTAGACGAATTTTATTTAAGGCCACAAACTTCGCGTTTAAATGCAGAAACATACCCCAAAAATTAAGGAAAAATCTAATGTCAATACACAATTATTAAAGTCGTTTGGTTAAAGATCTAACACTCCGTAGGTCGACTGAACCAACCACCATACTACCCGAACCCTAATACTATATAAATTCGCACAAGAAATGTGTTGCCTAAAATAAACAATTGTTTCATTGTATAAAAATAATCATTAATAAGATAAGTCACAAATAGAAGCATTATATATAGAAAATAAATGGATACAAAACTTACTATTCTAACATATAAAATTTTCAAGACTTCTTTTTAATCATTGCAGCAATACAACTTATTAGTCTATAGTGTCACGTGAATTGGTACAGAGTGAAAGAAATCCGCGTGTGCACTCTCAGTTACATAATACACTTCAAATCTTCATTTGTTTTTCTAGTAGATATACATTTTTCATGCGAGGACTCATAGTGTAAAATAATGAAGACATTTGCACTTGGCAGACGGATTGTGTGTGTATAGAACATACTTTATACATTAGCCGTTTAAATTTCAGGAATAATGTTATGAAAATATAAGTATCTCGGCACACAAAAGGACATACCCCAGGTCGTGAATTGGCAGGTAGAGAAATTAATATCTTGCTACAAGTTTATTCTTTGTAATAAACCATCAAAATGTTGACATATAATGTATTTCTCCTAACAGTTTTCTTTCTTATGAATCAGTCTGTGTATGTAATTAAAGTTGACCCAAATGAATCTGTACTGTATAGGATAAATTCAACAAAGAGATGGATTAAGACGTGCATCTTACGTATTTACAATCGGTGCAGCCATGAACGCAAACATTTACTATGGTGATCAAAATTAAAACTGGAAACCTGTTGGATGGAGATGAATCCAGCTTGACAATTGGGTTCAAATTCACCGGTATCATCTGAGAACGGCTGCCGTCATATTTAATTAAAATTGAAAGGAAAATGATGAACATTGATAAAAAAGATGCGGTGGGGTGGGGTGGGGTGGGGTGGAGATGACAAAAGATTTAATAAAGAGAGCAAAATAGACAATTGCGA
Organism: Sinohyriopsis cumingii; assembly: GCA_028554795.2. Lineage (NCBI taxonomy): Eukaryota > Metazoa > Mollusca > Bivalvia > Unionida > Unionidae > Sinohyriopsis > Sinohyriopsis cumingii. The sequence goes on from CM068837.1 coordinate 44,779,202, forward strand.
GGTTTATTTTTATTAACTTAGTCTGCTAGAGCTACGGGTGTATTATTATTATTATTATTTTATTATTATTGTATTTCAGGAATGGTATTGCGTTAAATTAGGTTTATCATCTGAAAAGGAGTGCAGAGACAAAAAAAAAAATAAAAATATATTTGGAAATTCATATTATTCGTAATAAACCATGGAGATGTTGGCATTTAATTTGTTGCTGTTAAAATTTCTCCTTCCTATGAATAAACTATCGTTTGTACAAAGGGATGACAATACGACCTTAGCTATATTGCGGAGAATGAAGTCATGGGGAACCATTGTGCAAGAAAGCTATCTACCAGAAAATATTCTGGATACAAGGCAATTTATTTATGTAGCAATACTTTCAAATAAAATTCTTAAGGATAAAGACAACTTTAACTTGGAAACTGGATACCCGAACAAGTCAGTTCAGATTCAAACGTATAAGTGCAGAAAAGTGCGGCTATATTAAATGAAAATTTAACGGAAAATGAACCACGTTTAACAAAAATAAGAAATGCAGAGGACTTTCAAAATAGAATGAAGACCAAAGGATCTAATGCTTCCTGACAATCCGGCTGGCACGTAGAGATAATTCTTATCCATGGCGGAGTTTTGGATACATTAGTATCAAATGTTTGGCACGATGTAGGTGGTAATAAAACGGTTCTTTGTAATCTTTATTTATACTCCTATAACATTCCTTGTGCGTTGATTATGAATACTCCATATTCATGTTCAGAAGAAATCATGTTATATAGCCAAAAGACAGATAGACAACAACAGACAGTGCAGAATAACAGTTGTTCGATATACTAGGATAAATAACTATTCTCCATATTCAAGGACAGATGAAAAACAAGCGCATAAATGGTTTGAAGATGGTTCAGTGCAGTTATTTTCTTTTACTAATAATAAAAAAGGATTCATGGTTAAATACGTACCTAAGAATAAACCGAAAAGGGCAGGACAAAAAAAAGCAGAGACTGCCATCAAGTGATTTAAACCTGAACACTGATGATATGATTTTCCAGGATTTGGTGTATGAATGTTTGAACAACACTCATCTGCCGTTTTGTTGCGTTTCTGACCCAACAAATACTGTGCGCCAACATAATGTTATCTCGTTCTTCGTGAATTCAGTGACGTATTCTTGTACCCATATTTCTACAGAGAGAGATTCTTTATCTACACATTCACTCTTGACTTGAAGAGGTGCTTTTCTAGTTTACTACAGGCCAACATAGGTTCTGACTGCCGAATCTGTTCGGATGGCTCCCTTCACTCGGCGTGGTACCAGCAATATGTTATTGCCTTTTGCATCGATGGTATAATGGACTGGGCGACAACATTCTGAAGACCTTCCAGCGGTTGGGATCTCACAAATCCGACCTGTATACCGTGGAACGGACCATGGAACAACATGTATCTTGAATATGTACGTAGCTTTCAGCGTCTGGAAAGCCTTTTCTGTGAAAATAGGATGCTTGACATCTAATCTATATGTACAAAGATGGACGCAAGGACGATTCGAAAACAAACTATGAAAAATCTTCTGACTGATACATTTTTCTGGCCTTAGAAATGGAAGAATGAATGATATTACTACCTTTCGTCTAGGTATTCATCGTGCTTTGAGGAGTGGACTTTAGGATTACCGAACGATCCTCTACCCCATTCAACCTCATTATTCGACACAACCTTTCAGTTTTCATTTTATGATTAACAATGTATCTATCACGCATAGGCTTGTACATATACCATATCCATGCATGCTACGTCAGAATAATATACGTGGAAGAAAGTAAATAAAAGAAAGTTTAATTGTATAAAAATAAATAAATTATATGTGAAAGAATATACGTGTTGTAATGACAAGATGGAAAATAAAATAAATCACAACTGGAGATCAATAGGCTGGAAATAAATTTTATATAATAGCATTGAAGGATGCGAAAATAAAGTGAATTTATCAAACGTTTCAATAATGACTAGAACATATATATCGTTTCAAATAGATGATGTAGAACGGTAGCAACTAATAAGGGTTGGTTGGGGATGGCTTACAGCCATTTATCAACGCATGATAGACTATTCAGGGCGGCCAGTATATCTAGTGGAGAACCTCGGTAAGAACCATTGATCCAGGGGAAGCTACTGGCAAGCTTTCTCGGATACCCACATTGTCAGAGGCCTAGACTCGAACCCACGCTGGCAGAGGTGAGATGGCAATATTGCAGTGATCGGTAATTACGACGCTTTATACCGAGCAACGGATCCATATAAAAATCCTGTTCATATCATGTGCATAAATTCCAGTCGATCTCTAAAGATCTTTTAAAACCATACATCGCTTTAATCTGTATATGGTTTAAATTTAAATTTTGATTTCCACATATCATACACAGATTTATAAGAATATGAAGCAGAAAAATTGTACATTTTAGAAATGGAAAAAACTATGTCATTATGTCAGCGCCAGCGTCTTCTCATGTGTGTGTGTGTGTGTGTGTGTGTGTGTGTGTGTGTGTGTGTGTTGTAATTTTTATATTGAGGGCGTTTTCTAACATCACAATCTTTAAAGCAACATGTTAACGAAAAATATTTCTGAAAATTTTAAAACAAACTTCTCAGCAAAACTTTCTCACAAATATGTCGAACCATTTTCTCACAGCAATTATATATATATATATATATATATATATATATATATATATATATATATATATATATATATATATATATAGATATATATATATATATAGATATATATATATATATATATATATATATATATATATATATATATATATATATATATATATATATATATATATATATATATTCAAATTAATTTTTAAACAATGTTTGCTTTGGTATGAAGACGAATTAATTGCGATGATTTCATAAGTAGCGTTTGGTCTATACAATCTTAAGATAACTATACCGTCAGCTGTTACCTTGATCGAATGGAACTGATATCCGTAAACTCTTTGGTAATTTCTAAAAAAATTCGGGAAATAAAATTTCAGTTACAGCCTTATCAGACATCATTACTTGGTGGCAATAATAATAATAATAATAACAGTTTCGACAAATATGTTGATGTTACTACAGATGATGACGTTCAATGTCATCATTTTTGTCGATTGATTTCTTTTTCTTCTTTTCCTTATCTTTGCTATTAATACTACATATAATGCTATTATAACAACATGGAAAGTATCTCATGAAGCAATAATACCACTACTATTAATAATAGCGATAACGACGATGAACATGCAGCTGCAGCTAATAATGGCCGTCTAAGTCGTTTTATTTCTTTGCTTTTGTTTTTCTAGAATTTATATATGTATCATTGGTTTTGTTGTTACCCGTCAAACGAGATTGCAGCAGGGCGATCAGGCAGGTAGACGTCTGTTTGTTTTCCACACAATACTTTTAAACAGATTTCATATTGCAAAAATTACCGTGCTTTCGCAGTTCATTCGAATGCTATATAAACTCTTTTTAATACAGTTCAGACTCTGCTGAGCTTCTAGCCCTACTCTTCCATCCAAAATCTATTGATTTTAGGATTATTGACATTGAAAATAAATGTACGATTTATCATCCACTTCCCTTTTGGCATCAGTTAAAGCTGATTATATTTTGTAAGAGACATTAAGGTCAAAGTCAATGCTTATATGAACAACATAAATAAACAAAATATTACACAGATTATCATTCGAAACTATTTTTGAAACACCATGTAGCATGTTTATCTATTTTGGCTATATGTACATGCTTGCCTATATTGGGTCAGTAAGTCGAAGGTCAACCGATAAGATCACGGTTACAACAGTATTTTTAATAATGGGTCCTTATGCATAACTAACTCTTGTTTGTCGTGATGTCAAACTTCTACGATACTTCATTTCATAAATATATAGTTTACTTGAATTCTTATGTAGATAACCTACTATGATGTTTCATCGGATTGCAGTAACGTGCGGATTGAGGTGTGCTATTTACAACGAACGGTATGTTTGTCAAAGTCCCATTTTTTTTAAAGGATATGCTTAAATATTGCAAGACGTTTTCTCTGTTGCAAATTGTCGAATGCAGTTTCAAAGCTTGCATGTTTGGGATATGTTTGGAAATCCGTAACTTCCCTGTAAAAAAATGAATGCATTTGAATAGATTTCCAAATTATATCTATTATAATAAAATTAGCAGTGCAATTCCGTATGTGAAGATGTTTTTACAAAATGTATGACGCCAGTAATTTTATGTTTACTCATTTGCCATAAAGGTGTTTCAAATCACTCGTCAAGCTGTCATTTCAATCAATTTAACGTAGTTATTTAATACTGACACTTACACAAAACGTTTCATTAAAGGTTAAATGGGGGACATAGATGGATATAAAAAATCCCAAACAAAAGCAAACGACAAAAATAAATAATCAAACACACTCCGAACACCCATTACGAGTTCCTGAAGTACTTTGTACAGCAAGAATGTAATGAGATCATATTTGAAAGCAATATAACAATGCATGTAAAGCTAAATGTGTGACAATTGAATCATTTTCCGATAAAATATCGTTTTATTTAATGAACATCGTTTCAATACATACCCATCGGCGTCTTTCAAATGGAAGATAACAACTACGAAGGCAATGGCGACAAATATGACCACTAGAAATATCGAGACGAGGAGAGTATTCATCAAGCGACTTTTCCATTTAAGTGACTATGGGAAGAAACAAAAGTTACACATGAAAGTAAATATTAATATATTATCTTCTTAATTGGCGCATGTATCGACAATCTGCACAGAGTAATGTAGAATATGAATATTCATTTACGACATGTTAGGGATGATTTTTAGTCAACCTTTCCCGTTGCATGTTGATTCGATTGTGTTTGCATGTAGTGCTCAAAGTGAATGTTTTTAGACACAGACAAATGGCTTGTGACTTTAAAAAAATCACAAGCCCTGACTAAAATTCCGAAGGCAGGGACTCCAAATTCAATATACCCCAATTTCCTCTTTCCATATTGTCACATAATTTTGTAATTCATACAATTCAATTATATGTTCATTACAGTTCAACAGGGTATTTGAAGGTAACGCAAGCTTTATTAGTGTTAGTCAGAGTGAATCCTGGTCAGAACCAAGTTGACGTATTTTGTTTTGTTGTAGCATGTGCAAATAATTAATTTTCCCCACCCTCTTTATTTATTTTTGCTGGTAAAACTCGTTAACTAGAAGTCCAGAGCTTATTTTTGTCGGGCTTTGCTTATAGCTAATTGTTGCCTAAATCAGCTTCAAAAATGAATCACACCTAAACACTATTCTGACAATTAAAATGATCATGCTTTGCGTTTTATATATGCAATAAAGGTCGACTTCAAAGAAACGTTGCCTCTGTTCATAAACTTGTCGAAAATCTATAATACATTATATTTTGTGTTCTCCTCGCAAGTTCCCATCGATGTTTGCTGGTAACCATTGATGTGTCCCCCCCCCCCATATTGCCGTAATGTTTAAAGGCTTTTATATGTTGGTGGGGCTTAAACATTTTCATTCAAAGCAATGATATGTAGTAACCTTTGTAAGCCTAAACACATATAGCATCTCTTTGATTTATCAATGTTGTGTTGTTTGACGTAATGATTGCAGCTATGCAAATTAGAACAATGGCCTCTCCCACTGCAGTCTTCAAGTTATTGTCAGCCAATTAAGTAATATTTGAAATGGTGGATTATACCTGACCTTATTGCCTTTTTATTGCCGCTATTTAAACTGCCCAAAGGATAGTTTTGCTTTAGATCCAATCGTGACTGTTTACAGTTTATACATGCTACATTTTGCGGTCATATACTGAAAGTGGTGTTTTTTATTTTCTATAATTGCAGAAAATTATGTTTTCTCAAGGGGTATCGGAGTTGAAAATCATGTTTTTGGCGTGACACACCTTGCCACAAAATGCTTAATATGAGAACTCCACTCACGTAGGACAATGGTGATGTGATTTTAATCAGATTTTCGCCTTGTTAAGACAGGTTTGTCAACATCTTGAAAATACATTTCTGTCTTTCAGCAACGCGATCAAAGTTGAATCTGGCAAATTTGATTATTTCTTTTTACAAGCCCGACTGACACCTCACTAAGCTTCGGACTATGAGGATTTTGAGCACTGAATTGTCAGGTATGTATGTATGTATGTATGTATGTATCAATGTATGTATGTACAATAATCATGAAAGATATCAGTTAAGAAAACAATGTAAATAATTATAGCAAAGAACATAAAAGTAGTAGTATTAGTGCCAATAATAATAATAACAATAATAATAATAGTTGACTAAAAGTGTATAGTCCAATAAACGTATAATGAAAACCTCGATTACGCTGTTTCCATTTGTTCAAATTACAGTTTGACAGGAAATATAAAAAACTATTTAATACTCCATGGTCTTAACATGAAAGGTTATATTTACAAAAAATAAATAGTTGCACACGAAATTTAACAGAAATTCAAGAAAAACAAGACAAAGAATATTTGTGAAAGCTTAGTGATAAATATTCATATAAATTGTTAGTTACGTTTATTGTTCAAGAGATTTACACAGTTTATGAGAGAGAATACCTTTTTGTCGTCTGTTTCATTTGAAGTATCACACTGCCGTCCTTTTTCTAACCAAGCCTTTAGTGTTCTATTCTCTTCTCGTAATTGATTGTTGACATGGTAAATTTCGTGAAGGCTTATCTCCACCTGCCCATCAAAACTTGTCATGGTATCAGGTCTTAATTCGCTGTAAAATTTAGATTATAATGTGACACCTTCCAATCCTGAAATTTTCAAAACCCAACTAAACTGACATCTAGAATTCCATTTTAACCGTATGTATTTCTGTATTTAATTTTATTGTACTCTGCATTCCTTTAGGGTGTTTAAAGCTACTCCATTCTTGAAAGACCATTGAAAGGCCACATGAGCAGATTACATTTCGGATTTGGAGGTTTCCTCTCAGTTAAATAAAATCAGCCGTGACATAAAATGTCGTTCGGTTTTTAGAGTAGATGGGCTACGATTGAATCAATTAAAATGTGCTACATTCAAAGAAAAACATTATGTAACAGCAACATGATGCATAAAGCATCAATAGAAGCATACCTTGTACATTTTAGCTTGATTGCCTAAATTTAGCATTTTTCGGGTTTTCAGCTTCACTCCAAGGCTGCAATATTCATTTAAACTCTGAGGTATTTAGATAGAGAAAACTTTAAGACATTTAGCACTTGCCTTTATCCCTCAATCAGCGGTATGGAATTCAATTTTTGAACAGCAAAATAAATGTAGGTTCAAGCCATACTACTACTACTACTTGTACCATTGCTACTACTAAATAAATAAATGAGTAGATAAAAAAATTTAGAACAAAATGAGTAACGTCGATAACTTATTATTTACGAGTTATCCTAAAACGTGCCAAGGTTAAAATGGTATTACTGTAGACTTTTATTTGCACTTTATCTCCAACAAAATTACAAATATTATAAATGTTTGCCTTTCCACGTAGGCTATAAAATAAACATTTAAGGTTGTCCTCATCTCCTTTAATTTGGAAAATATCTGTACTCCAATCGATTTAAAATACAATATATTCTAAACAGTTCATAATCGGTGGAATAAACGTTGAATGACGAGTATATTGTATACAATTTATTAGTATTGAATTCTAGATTCTATGTAGTTATTCATAGGACAAATCTTGCGACCGAATAGTATATTCGATACTCTTTATTAGGTAAAATCTAGGACTAAATTCTAGATTCTGTACTTTTTACTAGGTCAAATCTAGGACTAAATACTAGATTATATATACTTTACTAGGTCAAATCTAGGACTACATTTGTCTGGGTAGCGTTGCATCAGCGTCGTTATTCGTACGTGTACGAATTAAGACGCTGATGCAACGCTACCCAGACAAATGAAAGTTAATTCTATATTGTGGACAAAAACTACAGGTCGATCGATTAACGATAAACAAACATAAGTGTAAGAATTAAGAGCTGATTCGATGCTACTAATAACATGAAATATTCCGATATATTGGGGACATAAAATCCAGATGCACCGAGTTATAATGATATTAATTATTCACCGTTTCAATTTATAGGACATAACACAAGTAACGGCATACAAAAAGGTAGAAAAATTCATACAACATTTTAGGATCGATTAACTGATGAATCATGTTGGGTTTCATAATCAGGTGTTAATCATGACGCTTTCCTTTGTGTGGAAAAAGTATATAAGCACACACGAGGATTAATCAGACTCGCAAGGCCCTTTATGATACCCCAAAATAAAATTTGTCACCACATGCTCTCACATCTCTCCTATATACAGATATTCAAAATACAGTAATGCAACATACTTACGTTAAACAAATGGAAACAAATAGACTTCAATGATGGTCTCCTTTTCACAAAAGCTTTACTCAACTGCAGAACTCTTCAGATGTGAATGATTTCTGCTGCGGATGTTTAGATATCTTATCGGGCTCACAGATGTCTCTGCAAATTGTGGTTTAAATACCTAGTGGCCTAATGTTGGTGTTAACATCTAAGTAAAAGAAACCAGATAGGAAACCGCGGAGGAGGAAGAATAACGAATATGGGTCATATCTGCTACCGCCTATGCCTATAAAACAAATCACAATCGCCTAACATTGAGGTCTCGACAATAACATATATATGCATTTGCTCTGACATATACCAATTATGCAAGCAAGCGGAACGGCAACTGTATCAGCTATACAAGGTGAAGAAAACCTTACTTACTGCTGACAAAAAGATAAACCTTGTATGTTTCCCCTCATACATATGTATAGCCGGCAATAGAGCCTTAAATGATATTTTAGATTACAATTCTTCATATGTGTTCTAAAATAAAAACGACCTTTTTCTGATTGAAATATTTTTTTCACCTATGTGTTTGGCGACCATGGTCATTATAGCGTAGCCATGTTATATTTCACAGTTGCTTTAACAATACTGTCCACATAAATATTCATAAGATGGATTGTAAGCTTTACTCATTTCTCACCATGCAGAATATACAGTTCCATTTCTCTTCTTAAATGCCAGCCAGCCCTAGAAGACCTTTTCTACATTCAAAATTCAAGGTTTGGTTTGCTGCTGTGGCAAATAATGTTACGATCCTTCCACACACACCCATCCATCCAACCCTATTCGCCATCTTCACTCTTTCACCAGTCACTTTTCATATTGTAGTCTTCGTTGGTTTCAGTTATTGTTTGCAATAATGACGCTTTAACTTAACCCTTGACACGTTTCGTTAAGCCGTCAGCACTATTGCAAATCGTATCCTATTAAATGATATTTTAAATCATGCCCTTTAAAAATTATTGCAAAACATGCCATTTTAAAAGATATTGCAAAATTACCCTTTTAAACCACATTGCAATTAATACCTTTTTAAACGATATTGCAAATAATACCCTTTTAAACGATATTGCAAATAACACCCTTTAAAATGATATTGCAAATAATACCCTTTTAAAAGATATTGCAAATAATATCTTGTTAAATGCCATTGCAAATAGTACGTCTTCTAATGTCAATGCGAATAGTCCCATTTTAAATGGTATTACAAATTGTACCTTTTAAATGCTATTAAAATATTATCCTTTTAAACGCTATTACAAATATCAAACTTTTAAATGCTATTGCAAATAGTATCCTTTAAAATGCAATTACATATAGTATCCTTTTAAATGTAATTACAAATAGTACCCTTTTAAATGCTATTACAAATATCAAACTTTTAAATGCTATTGAAAATAGTACCCTTTTTAATTCTATTGCAAATTACATCCTTTGAAATGTTATTGCAGATAATATCCTTTTAAATGCTACATTGCCCATTCTAGGAGAATAATCATAAACAATGTTAATATAATGAAGAGACAACTTCGAAACTGCAGAACCTTATTCTCTTTCTTAACTTAAATATTTTTACTAGCTGCCAAATAGCCTGTTACGAATTTCTATATAAAATGATAATATTATGTTTTTGTATTGTAAATGTATCTGGTACATATTCTCATATGTTTGTTTTACTAAAACCTCATACAAGTGTTATTTAATGCTGCCATATTAAAATTAATCCTTTAAGCTCCATGCAAAACGAATTGTTGTTGTAAAAGGTCAATGTTTATGTTTTCAGAAACATATTTTTTCTACAATAGCCAAGTCATCAAACTGTTAGCTATTATTAAAAAAAAATACATGAGGTTTTAAAAAATATGCTACAATGATGAGATTGAATTATATTCCAGAATCTTGCGCTTTGATGCAACTCTAATCCGTAACGAAATGAGCAGTCTACAAACGTTGCTTGATTATCTGTTACTCTTTCTCATGGCCTATACATTTCGACAATCTTTTCCTCAGCTATTGATGCTATGGTTGCAGTTTTTACTCGTTTTGTTTAGGTTAGGACTGTTTGTTTTTAAAAGTGTAAATTGATTTACATTGGGGAATTTAGGTTAAAGGGCTTTCTACCGTATTCGATAGTTAACTTCTTCTGGGCTGAAAGTTTAGCTGATTTAAATTCTTATTTTACATGTTGTTTATTTTCACCAAGTAAAGTGAACTTTAAAAGTTTGCTAGATACCCCCTGCCGCCATTATATTTCTCTCTGTTATTGTTTAAGGCATACAAAGAAAGGAATTGTAATGTCATTTTTAATTAGCTTGTGTAGAGGCAATGCGTTTCAACTCTGCAATGGGTTGCATGACAATATTTGCGGCATTCATTTATTAATCTTTCCCAGTTTTCGCTGGATGCTCGTAATCTGTACTGATTTACTATCGTTATTAGTGTTTCATCTCAATGTTACTTCCTAGTGGCGTAAAATTCAAACATTGGATTGTAGTCTTTACTTATTTGCTAAAATCGTCAAGAATATAGGCTACCTCCAAGTAATATTTATACGCTGTTTCTCTACTTATACGCTATCTGTCTACTACTATATGTTGGAATACGAGGTTAAATTACACGGACACAATGGTGATTTACTCTCATATAATTTCGACATATCAAAAGTTTTGTCTCAGACGTTCACATCAAGTCCAACATGAGTAACGGTTGTTCTTCAGCTTACTTACGTCATTGAGGTCGTTTTGTCTTTGAAACAAATGCACGGTTTCTAATTTGCACGTCCTTTCGTCTTGTATTGAAATCTTAAATGTTTTACCTGGTGACTTGGATCAATGTATTGTACTCAACATACAGTTTAACATTTTAAGGTATTGATGCATGCATGTATAATCAGATTTTCGCATTTACATATGAACCTCCAAACTGATCTTACAATTTATACTGTAAGCGGCACATCAGTGTTTGTCATCGTCGAACAATTTCTTCAAACTTACTGCCTGCAGTTTTACGCGAACAAGTCACTCTATTATTTGTGCAATTATTTGTTCCTTCTTGTTATAGTAGTGTCCCATTTCGTAATAGTTTATGTTATTGGCACGTTACAGTGTTTCGATTGTGATGGCTGCCACAAAGCGCGTTTAGATGATTGTATCGCTTGTTTAGGGCGAAACTCTATTGTGTGTGTGGTTCCATGCAAATGCTAGCTTTTCAGAGTTTTTTTTTAGGACACTAGTTATTTGTATTTCTCTTGCAGTCTGTAATTATAAAATTGTACCAACTGTTTCACCAACACTGTCATCAGAGAAAGACACAGATAATTTGACGTGGTCAGGTTGGCAAAACTATAAATACTTGTAGATTAAAATCAATCAAGATAAATTGTCATCTCATTTAGTGCGTGATGAATAAATCTATGAGATTATAGGTTTGTAAACCTATTCCTTTGTATTACAATTGATTAAATTTCCTTTGTTTTCATATATTGTATTATGTAGTTTATAAGTCATTTTCAAGCAATTGAGTATTAGTCAATGCAAATAAAAACTAATGCGAGTATCCGGAAGAGTCGAGAGAGATAAACGGAAATGATAATAATAATCATTCTAAATATGAAATCAACAATGGCAGGAAGGGTGCATGACATGGTAAGCTATAAATAAAAACCAATTCAGAATCTTACAGTTTAGTGTTAATCGTGTTAATAAAGCGGAAGCTCACTGCACGACGCCTACTAAATTGCTGATGGCTGAAATAATACTTTTGATTATGTCATGAGTTGATGGAAATTCAATAGATGGCAATATTCATTTGCTTAGATGCTGAAATAAAAATAGTATATGTTGGTGCTCTAATAAAATAATGATTATGTATGTCTAACCTTTGCACAGTATACACATCAATGCAAAAATCATTTTAAAAAAAGCTCGCTATAATGGCGCGTTGCTTAATTGGAATTGCAGGATTCCCATTTCTTTCCGACACGACCTGCTATTTTCTAAGGACACACACACACACACACACACACACACACACACACACATATATATATATATATATATATATATATATATATATATATATATATATATATATATATATATATATATATATATATATATATATATATATTTATATATATCAGGCATTCTCTATGAAAATGAGTTCAAATTAGAGCAGTATGCTAACGACGCTTTTTATTATTAGACGGTTCTCCTTTGTCCTTGAAGTCATTTATACAGATTTTAAACGACTTTGCCTCGGTATCAGGTCTGCACTGCAAGATGTTGTAATAGAAAGCTTTTCGAATTGGAAATAGAAAAATCCTAATAAAAATATATCACGAAATTGATCTTAACTTACCGGCTGTAGATTTATCTTTATTTCTTTGAGTAAGAACAAAGAATACATTTATTTATAAAGTTCTGATAAAATCCAAATTACAATACACAAATGGCAATATGAAACTTAGTCCAGGCAGCGATGTGAGCTTAAATTGTAAGCTTCTACATAGAAATATTGCCACAAGCCAGTTTTTGAAAAAATGTAATTTAGGTGATAATGATAAATGCACTGTCTGTATGGAGGGAATAGAACAAAGTAAGCACTTATTATGTTACTATTGAGCTACTGAACACTTTTGGAAATTATTTATGGAATGGATCCAAGCTTTCAATTCAAATTTTAAAATTACCAACTTTGATGATCTTATTAACTTTCTAATTTTGAGAGCACATTATGTTATATGCAGAGCACGTTGTGCATTAAATGTTCAAAATCTTGCAAGTTATAAAATTTTGTTTTGTCATACAAAATATGTCGCCCAAGTGAATATTAGAAGTGATGAGTTTAAGAAAAGTGGACTACTTCGAACGTTTGGTTTGGTTCCTTAATTTTTTTACTTCCACATCAAACAAACAAACATGCATTGTAAAACACCTTGAGGTTTGTAAATGAGTGTTTCTTTGTATACAATAGTTGTTAGCATATGTGTTGGTGTGTGTGTGCATGTGTTGGCGTTGTGTCTAAGTAGGGGCCATATGTAAAGATCGTGATATAAATAATTTTTACGATAATTTCCCATACACACAGTTAGGTGATGATGTATGGGTACATGCAAACTCATGACAATTTATTTTCGATTAAAATCAATCTTTGTCCTAGGAAATAGGGGAGACAGTGGCCATCAAGTCTGACTCACTCAGGTACAATTATTGGCTCGATAGTGAGACCCCATGCATATAACCAGATATGTTGGTTGTTTGTTTTATTTTGCTTTTAGGGGTTAGCGCCATTCTTGCCTAGAGGAAGAACCCGGGAAAACACCGATAACCACTACCGTCCAACGGGAAACAACTGGTTGACTTTTGCACATAACTACATTAGCTGACCCAAGACTATCCCACCCGGGAAGAGGTGAGATGGCAATGATCGGAAAAGGCGAGCGCTTTAGACCACTCGGCCATATAAAAATACATAGGCGGAAAACGAGTGACGAATAGACAGATACATTGAGGCGGCTTCATTACGTTCATTGAGTGTTTGAGATTCTTTTAACAGTTGGACAGTCGCATTCCATGTCTGAATTTCCTCGACGATTACATCATAGTGCAGGTTCCCCCGTTAATCGTTCGGAAGCGTTCTTAGCAATGGAACCTTTCATATCCCTTGCAATTATCAGCCTTGACATCTGTCTCCCGTATTATCATCAAAAGTTGCCGTTTCGGATATCGTCTTCTGCGAAACTGATTTTGCAAAATCTCTATAATCTACAATAACGTGTGTCTTTCAATGGAGAATTTTGTTTGTGAATATACACCAGATACTTCGAAGGAAATACCAGGCACTTGTATACATTAGTACATTTTCAACGTATCTAAACGGCATATTTTATCATCTCCCACAAAAGCACACAATTTGAGTGCGGCCTAAATTTGGAATATATATATATACATTGTCAGATAAAGAGGTATCAATACTTGGAATATCATCCGGGTTACCAAAAATATGTGATTGGTCACTAAAGAAAAAACAGAGTTACAGAAAATACAATTAGCGTTACCAAAATATGTGACTTTTCAGAACAGTAAACCGTGTTACAGAAAATATGATTAGCATTACCAAATTATGTGACCGGTATCCTCAGCAAGTTTACCCTGAAGAGATTATCATTAGTGTTACAAAATATAGGATTGGTCAGTAAACCAGATAATATCATTAATATTAACAAGCTCCCTGGATGTTGGAATTAAAAGAATATTATTAATGTTGTCAAAATATATGAATAGTCTAAATAGGAAACTGCGTTATAGAGAAGCTGATTTAGGAAACGTTTTTAAAAACATCACCGTAAATAGTCTAACTTTGCAAGTCATCACACTTTCTCGTGCATTATTTGTTGTTTCTTTTTTAAATGAACATATACCCGTGTGTTGGAATAGCTTCATTGACGAATATATGTTTTGTTTTAAATGCGATTTAGATGATAGAAAGTTTAATTCTGTGTTCAACAGCACAATCTCTCCCAAGCCGATTCCAAGAATAGTTTAGTTGGCAAAAGGAGGCAATCGCATATTCTATTTTATGTTTTTTTTAATTACCATATATTTGGAAGGCAAATTATAGTGCATTTCTTACATAACACAAAAGAACAACAACAATTGTTTTAATCTATAACCTAATATCACGTCTTTATTCATTGATACCTTAAATCTGCATGAACACAGACATAAGAATAAGAATCACATGCCCTCAAACGGGACTTCCACGTGGTAGAGTTTATAATGTTTATAGCCTCGAACGGGATTTTAACATGAGGAAAATTGTAGTCGAGAGTTTAGACTCCAAAGGTCATAAGTTTATAGTCTCAACGGGTTGACATTTTAGAGTCTCATACATAGTGAAAAGGGTCGAACGTGAATGGGTGTCTAAGAGAATTTAAAATGGGAAAGGTCATGGGTGTCTACTGTCCAACATCCACCTTTTCAGAACAACACAGGACACACAATTTGCTTGCTATATTGTACAAGTTTTGAAGACTATGCAGCACAATATGTTTGATTACTATCCAACAAACACACCATATTATAGCAACACGCATTGTGTACTGACTAAGAACCCCAACACTTACTATCATAAAGAAACACAAACCTAACATCACACATAGGAGGTTGGATATGAAAGAAAGTGAATGAAATTACACAAATCTACTATCACACACAACCGCGGAGAGGAGTTTTTATATACACAATACCCACTATAATAAAGGAGGTTTCTCGGTTTTAAGGTTTAGCTGGTTGCGAATATAAACATAGACATCAACATAAACAAGCACATATAGATGCAATGGTCTGAGTGGTAACTCTCTTTCTAGAGAACTGGGTGGCGATGAGAAAGATAGTTTTGATTGTTTGGACATATTGTGGTTGTTGTTGTTATTGCCGCTGTTGTTCTTGCTGTTATTGTTAAAGCTATATATCCGGGTCGTCTTCATTCTGGGGCGTCCTTGTCCGTTGCTGTTCCTTTTCCATTACACAGTATTCAGTCTGATGTGTCCTCCTCCGCTGTTGGGATGGTCATGGAGCCATCACCGCAGGGTTCTTCGGCGATGACTGTCATCTGTAGTGATAATATTAGCTTGAACATCGTGAGGTTTTCGATGAGAAAGGTAATGTTGTGTATAAAACATACGATTCAAAGAAGCCGTGTAATAACCGTGAATAAGGAGATGATGAAATTACCAGGCATTCAATATCTTCACAGGTAACGATCAGTCATGAGTTCGCCCTCGACATTTTTATTGAAAACAAACAAGTGTATGAATTGATAGTGTAAATGCTCAGTTTCAAGAGATTTTGATGCATTGCAATTCCAGAGAAGACATTTTACCACTCTTCAAATTCTTCTCTTCTGAGATGTGGGTCTATGGGTCGTTTAGATACACTTTCAGCTTGTCTTCTAACCTTATTATCATCAAACATTTTCGTGTTGTTTGTGATATGGATGATAGATTTGACCAATGTAACAATGTTCTTCAGTTAGTTATGTAATTCTTTTAGTCAAGTGACAAACAAAACAGGAGCCTAGTGTTGCTCTTGCTCTGACCATGTTGAAATTCTGACTGTATTTTGTTCTTCTTCACATGTTCTCTATGACTTTTGCTGTTATTTCTGAACAGAAAACATCATCTGCGCCTATTCCCATAGGTTCCATCCTTTTGTGACTGCAATCATGGACATGTTGAACTTTTGGAGCTCGATAGGCTTTTGATAGATAGCTCCTTCAAAGGCTGCATTGCTATTGATGCCACTGACCTGCGCATATATATTAAGGGACCAATTATGTAAACCTCATGCTGACGTGTGCCTGTATACCAAGGGATCAATCGCGTGAGCCCTATGCTGACTTTTGTTTATATATTAAGGGACTATTTAAGTGAGCCACCTCCCAAGACGTGATTTGAGTACTTGTTACTTTGTTAATAGAAAGTTGGTTTATATACACCTGGATTTGTGGCAAACAGGATAAACAATATAAACAAGTGCACACTATAACAGAGATGCACAGGCATAGGTCCCACGTGGGGTCCTCTGTAGTTCGTAAGTATTACGTGCCGCCATAACGGTGATTCTTGTAAGCTAAAACGGATCGGACCGGAACAATGCCTGATGGCTGTGGATATTTGCCATTGTCATGGAGATAAGGTCCTTCATAACTTCACTTCTGTTTGAAAGGTAAAACTTCAAATAATGAAGACTATAAGTGAATATGAATCATTCTGTTAGGTCGAATTACAGTTTTATTACTCGAAAGGATAGATTTTGTTAGAAAAAAAGAAAATAGTACATACATGCAGTATGATATTGTGATACATTTTACCGTCTATTTTTTTATTTTTCATTTCATTCTTAATTTCTTAATTCTGTTTCTTTCATCATTTTGACATGTAAAGCAAAAATTAGTCGCGAGTAAATAAATACCGTCAATTTGAAGATGTTACTCGAGATAATGCTATGTGGATCACCTCACACTGTCTGTAGAGGTTTATATATATATATATATATATATATATATATATATATATATATATATATATATATATATATATATATATATATATATATATATATATATATGTGTGTGTGTGTGTGCAATTATAGAGGTAGGGCGCTTCACATGTTTGGCGAACTTTATGACCACTGGATCAGTGTCAGAGGAGCGAAGGGGGTATATAGGCAAGTGTTGAGGATATAGCTTTTTGGAACATGCATGAGAGCCTAGGGAATTAAGACTGAGAGTCAGTATAGGCACTCTAGTTTAGCAACAGAGATGTTGAACAGACCACTTGCTGGAAGGTCCATTTTTTGAAAAATAATGCTTCTTACGACAAATGAAAATAAAAGGTCAATAACGTCACCCAAAGCCTCTAATTTACCGAGAATTTCTCTAATAGGGTTAGTTTATTTTGTTTCTGTATATTTGTCGTTTATGTTTTTCAAAATTTTGATTACCCACCGTGACACTTATTTGTGGTCGCACCCTATCTGCTGCTGTATTGTGTGAGTAATTAAATCATTATTATATCAACCTCTTAACCAAATATTTTGTCATGACCTATCCGATATCGTGATCAAGGATCATGTAAATTTGTTACAAATCCGAGTACGGTAGATTGTGCATTTGAAAAAAGGTTTTTGAACTTAATAATGTCTATAACCCCTGAACACCAAGTCTGATGAATATTTCGTAGAGTTTGTGTATCGACTCCATTAAACAACTAAAATATTGCTGTTATCTCTAATCACTTTTGGTAGTTGTGTATATCGCTGAGTAACATAAATCACATCCGTGTTTTTATGTATGCATCGAGAAAATATCCGAGCTGAATTTCATTGTTTGTCCAACATTACATAATCGTATACAACGAGGTTATTACTAAATCCATATAGGTCATGTACAGATGGGGATTCATCAATATCAGTGATAAAATCAATAATATCATTACCATCATCGTCCATCAATCTTGCGTTTTCATTAAGATCTTTATGATGTTTTATTGGTTCTTGCTTTCGTGTAGCTGAGAAATCAATGACATCCATGTTATACAAATATAACAAGTAATATGGATTTATATTGTGTTCGATGCATTGCATCCACCCCCATAAGTGGATTATTAACAATAATAACAAAAAATAAAAAGCGTGTACTTACAGGCAAATGTGTGAAATGAGGTAGAATAAATATAAATTTATTTCGTCTCGAAGACAGGTGGTCATATAGTTACTTCATTAGAAAAATTACCTGGAACTCCATGTGCTAAATACCCAGGAGAGAAACATCTTCCAGGATATAATTATTGTGGTCCTGGAACCCAACTTGATATCCGACTTGACAAGCGAGATCAAGCATGACCTGGGAAGTATCCAATAAATGCAATTGATCAAGCATGTCAGGTTTCAAATCCAGATCTACAACAACGACTTATTGCAGATGTGAAGTTGATTCATTCGTTAAGTCCATAAAAAAGTAAATCTTTCAGAGAATCATTAGCTAATTGGTTGGTAAAATCTGCGATGAAGGTAAACTAGTATCAGGAGCCGGTTATCAGCGTAGTATTAAATTAATGGATTCGATTTATTATAGTTCAAGGGGATATTGGAGGGGTAGATCATCGATTAGTAAACTCTCTGTTGCAGCAAATGTTACACGTTTTTTATTGCTGCAAATCGGTCAGCACGACAGGCAATATTGCAAATTTTATCTACCACCACCTAAAAAAAATCAGCATGCACATTTTAATGTCAGCACTCCTAATGAAGTTCATGAAGTAGATATGTTGTTTTTTTTAACCACACGATACTATTAAAATTGGTACACGTCTATCAAATGCGCGTTGATACGTTGACGTTGCAAGTAGATTTAAAGAAGCAGAGCCGTTCTCAACTATAACAGCAGGTCAAGTATATCTGCTTTTGAACGAATTTACCATCGAGGACCCTAGCGATGGCCACGGTTACTACAAGTTGACCCTGGGAAGGAATGTATTGGTGTAGTATCATCTCTGATAAAAAAATAACCTCAAAATCAGACGAGGACATACTGCAATTCATCGTGATCAGACAATTGTTGAACGATTTAATCGAACACTTGCTGAGCGGTTATTTGGATATCAATATGCAAAGGAAATAATTCAGAAAGACATGAGATCTCGCGAATGGGTTGCAAGATTACCAAGTGGGATAACTGCATTAAATAATGAAATTACTTGTGTCATAGGTGTATTTTGATGCAATATCTTTCATTTCTTCGTGGAGAGATTCTGAGCGATATATATCTCAATTAGATAGTACAAACTGATAATATTTTCGATTATCTGAACTTTGAAACAGCCACACTGATACAGGATCATTTTTACTTATTTCGTTTGTAAAACTTTAACAATTCGATTTCGTTGAAATATTGTTACTGCATTAGTCCACGTATGAGTATTATGATCAATAATTTAAATCAATGTTCCTTTCGAGTTATACTTCCATTCGTACAAAATATTTCGTGTTTTCGTTTTTATTTCCTAGCCTAGCTACGTCTTTGATAGATGCTCCGGTGTATTTAACTATTTCTGACCAATCATTTATTATGTTACGTCTGTATCTGTTAAACCATTTCCACGAGGCGAAATTGTAAAGTGTTCGGTTATTTGTTCGGCTACACAATTTATTTTCGAACATTTAATCGGTTTCAGATTATAAACGCTAGGTTTATCATTCAACGGATATAATGCATAAATAACTGCAGTCACAGTATACTCTCTTTCATAATACGGTTTGTCAATACCAGTCAACATTTCTGGTTTTGGAATTTTTACTTAAATAAGGCGATTTTTTAATTATGAAGGACAGGGTCACGTTTGTCACTAATAATTCCAGTATAGTCTACTTCCTTTATACATTTTACTCTGAAAAAATATCTTTCATTGTCGACATAATTACTAATCGTTGCCGCTCGTTTGTCGTTCATTCTAGCATCGATGACTTCGGTGTTATTGCCTATAATTTTGAACGTTGACCACACATGCGTTGGTCCATCTACGCGAAATTCTTTTCTAGCTTTACTAATACTTTCAATCAGTGTTTCCGTTGGATAAATCATAGATCGTCTTCATGGGACAGGGGTTCTTCTATCAAGATCGAATCTATATTCAGAAGGTTAAATCTTAATCGCTGATAATATCTGATATATATAATGATTCAAAAAAAGAATAAATGCAAATGGCTTATGATAGGCTCTTTAACTCCTTGTAACGAAGCTTGCGTAAACGAATTCTGTGGACTTCACTTAAAAAGTATACGGAGAGCGAGTTTTGGACCTGAACCGTGTTTGAACTGTGGTGTTGGGATTAGAGGAAACACGCAGTTGATGTGTAATGTGAAGGCAATAAATAGAGAGAACTGAACTGATATTATGGTAAAAAACAACACTGATAATAATGACAGTCATAGAAAGCTCAGAAGAATATCTAGCCAGATTTTTAAAATAATCGTTCAGGCAAATAATCATTTAAACAATTATTATTTATGTAAATGGAGCAAAGAAAATTTTTGAAACATCCTATCTTCAATAATTCTGAACTGGCAACTAAAATAACCAATCGGTTTTGTCACTAATACTGGTTATCTAATTTTTGGTATTAATGAGAATAAAAAATATTACTCTCATAAATTTATTTACGAATGCTTTTTTGAGGGTAATCGAATACGGTCTTGTGATCGATCATACTAATGGCAACAAAGGTAATAACTCTTTAGAGAATTTACAAGCCATTACACAGTCAAAATTTTAAATTTGGAAATACTGGCCGTAGTAATAAGATCGCCAGAGCAGTTGTATCTACAGATGTATAAACTGGTGAAGAAATAATATTTTAATCAATGAATGTAGCTGGATAATATTTTGATATTTGCATGCCCTCTGTTCATGGGGTCGCAACTAATATTACCAGATCTGCTTTCTCTAAGAAATATAAGCAAAAGTTAATTTTTCATTATTGTTGAAGGAAGATAACTCCATCAAGCAAAAACTCTCTCCAACAGAGTAATTCAATAGTTACCTTGCTTGTTTCTACGCAATTGACATCAAGAAGGGTGATAACTTTGTAGCATATCTTTCTCCGGTAGAGATTAATTTTTTCGTCATCGTAACTAACTATTAACCATCTTTGTGATAACAAATATCAGTGGAGTAACATAATTTTAAAAAAATTCAAATTAGTCGAAGGATATATAAATGCTTTCAAAGGTATTGATAAAATCAAGACAGAAAAGAGTGGTCACACGCAAGCTTATACTCAGTGGAGTTCGGTTACTTTTAGATCTCTCTGTTATACAGAAATACGTGTATTTTAAACCTGACTCAGTCAAAGGCAGAAATATATACAATAAATGATTATTTTTATACAATGTGTACTGGAAAATGGAAAATAAATCCACGCTGTACCTATTTATAGGAAATTCAGTACAGGTAACTTCATAATAATTTCTGAAACATATATCAGTAAGATTGGAACATAGCGCAGTGGTAGCGTGGCTAATTCTCAATCTCGAGGGTTGGCATTCCAATCCCGTGACTGGCAAACTGTCGACGGTGGCGATATTTTGCGATATTTAAATAAGTGGGGCTCCAGAACCCTGAATGAATTTCACGTACACCTCCGCATCACGTAAAAACAACGTGGTGAGTGCGTTATGCACTTTCCCCGGGGTGTGATATTGGGGGTGGGGGTGTAGATGAAACTGAAAAGTCTAGACAACCCTATGAATCTCTAAAATTTCGTTTCGTTAAGGGAGTCGTTGCGGGGTGTGGGTCTATGCTCTTTGGAGACCGTCAAAAATAAAACGTAGCGCGATGAGAGCTCTCACCCTCACTGAAGTGCACCTCACACAAACACATTCAGAAAGAATATCAGCAAAAATGAAAACCTCGTGTAGTGTCGAAAAGACCATAACAAAGATCTTACAAAAAGTCCCTATGGAAAGGCACAAATGCATGAAGGGACCCCATGAATGATAATCACTCATCATGCTACGGTTTACTTTTTGTTAAAAATTACATTTAATTATATAATTCAAGATCTATTTGGAAGGAAGTTTATGGATTTACTTCCCACATGATCTTATTCAAATTTACAATGTATACAAACTAGGCAACTGAAGTTTCAGTTGACGTATATTAATAACAGTCACATTGAGCTTCTTTTCATTCCTTATTCATCGTAGGTCCATCATATGTAAGCTCACTGTCTTTTGATCTTGGGGAATTGAGCATTTGGATAATCAAGATGTGTTTCAGGTATGAGCACTTACCTTATGATTTTATTGAATAGTGCACTAAATTAAATATGTTTAAGGAATAATAATAATAATAATAATAATAATAATAATAATAATAATAATAATGACAATGATAATGATAATGGTAGTGAGTACATGGTATTTGTTCAAATCCAAGTTTTAAAGGTGAACCTGCACAACGAAGTCACTTGTGTAAAACTCCGGTTTGGCGTTGTCCAATGGGTTGCCATTTCTGACTAGTTTGTCCATACATGTAATCTTAAATAAATGTTTCATGTCTTTTCTTTTCTTGAAAACTATTTGACAAAATTATAAACAGAAATATTTTAAGTAGTTACTCATGTGTGGACATTTGTGTCTATTAAAGTGATCCGGTATTGTTTCAAGTCCTACACAATAGCAGTCGAACTTAATCAAGGGAAGTAACCAGAATATAACTATTTCACTGCATGATTAGATCTTGAATTATGTTCCTTTATATAGCGTGAGGAACTTTTTCATGGCCAAAAGGGGAAAAGAACCAAACTACAGAAAGGTGTCTGTCATTGAAAACAGAAAACTATTCTTAGTAACAGATGCGTAGAAAGCACGCCATAAACTGTAAAGACCTTTCACTTCTTCCAGGATAAATGTTTATTTGTTTGGAAGAGACAAGTTGTCTAGTCAGAACCTAATTAAATGGTGATGCGTGCGTATTCGCTAAAGGGGCACTTGAGAAAAATGATTATGACTGAAATACAGTATGCTTCAACTACAGATCATATAATAATAATAATAATATTAATAACAATAATGACGACTTTGTATAGCGCCTAATCTTTAGAAGTTCTAAGCGCTTTACAACATTAGGCAACACCTATAACATAAAAAACATATATAATGATATTATTTCAACAAACAACAAATACAATGAAATTAAAAAATATTAAAAAACATGCTGAAAATATTTAAGATAGGGAACATTATTGGGACTTTAAGTTTGTTCTTGGAGTCGAAATAAGTGAGTTTTAAGAGCACTGTTGAATTGGAACACTTTGTCTTTGTGTCTACGTTCAGTGGGCAATTCATTGCACGTTGCTGGGCCCTGGTATACAAAAGAACGCTGTCCATATGACTTCGTTTTCGTAGTGGAGATAATGAGTATTCGACTGTCAGTAGAGGACGTAAGTATCTTGCTGGTGTATACATATGGGTGAGGTCGGATAGGTATGTTGGACTGAAGTCAGTCAGTGAAACGTAGCACAGAGAACAAATTTTGCGTTTGATCCTGGATCGAATGGATAACCAGAGAAGGGAACAGAGCAGCGGGGAGGTTGTACTCTAAATATGATCCGAGCAGCTGTGTTTTTAACTTTTGGAAGTTTCTGAAGTAGATATTGAGATGAACCAGACATAACTGAGTTACAATTATGAAAGTACTAATGAACATACATGTGTTTTAGTGGCATCAACTGAAAGATATTTGCAAATAGAGCTGATGCGTCTGAGCTCACGATATGCAGCCTTGCATATGTTGATGACATGTTGGTGCAACGTGAGAGTCATGTCCAGAGTGACACCTAGGTTTCGTACGGACTGTGTGAATTTAATATTGTGTGTTGTGATCAGAATGGCCTCAGTTTTATCATCATTCATCTGCAGCTTGTTACATGTCATGCATGATTTCACATTAGAAATGCACCTATCTACACCTTGGATGGTAGCATCAACTTCGGTTGGGTAGCTAGATTTGTATATTTGGGTGTCATCAGCGTACAATTGGTGAGATCTGAATGATGATCTATGACACTTGAGAGCGGCTGAGTGTATAGAATCAAGAGAACAGGTCCAACGACAGACCCCTGTGGAACAACACAACATGGATTAACTGGGCTGGAGTGTATTCCATTCGCAGACAAAATTTGTGTCCTGTTGACCAAGTAGCACTTGAACCACAATAAGGCTGTATCATGAATGATAAATACATGCTGGAGGCGGTGAAGTAATATATCATGGTCTATTGTGTCAAATGTTGCAGACAAATCAAGGAGGTTGAGGACTGTAATCTTTCCGCTATCCAAAGCAGAGAGAATGTGATTAACTACTTTTAGAAGAGTAGTTTCAGTACAGTGGCAATGGTGATATGCAGATTGTACATGGCTAAAAAGACAAGCGGGGATAAAACAACCTTTATTCTATGGTTTTTGGTATGAATGGGAGATTTGTATATTTTGTCCACACCCGCTTACTAAAATTTAAAACACTTGAGAGATGAAATTGTTGTGTGCGTTTATTGATTTTACTAACGCTTTCGACAATGTCTGGAGGATGTGACTGGATGGGACATGATGCTACATGTCAGCGGCATGATGCCCCAGTGCTAGACATCACTATAAACTGCCACACTGCTTACATCGTAGTGATATAACTGAAACATTGTTAAAGCTACGTTAAAAATCCAAATCACACACACACACACACACATACACATTTATAGAACTTCTTCAAAAGTTTCAAAATAAGTTTGATACACGGGGTTTTGTATAATAACTATATATACAGTGCTTGACTAAAGTCTGACTTTATTAATTTTAAACTCTTAATCCATGCAATTCATTATTTTTGACTAACGTGTTTGTATGTCAATATCAACTGAATTTAAACAGTTTCAGAAATTAACTGTATTTATCTCGGTTTTATTAATCTTGCAATACTATTTTAAATTAGCAGATATTTTATTTCATGATTCCATACTTTACGGCCATTGCACTTGCATATTAAACAGACTCATCGGACGATTTAAGCCCCCCCCCCATCTTTCTAGAAAACAAACACGAAAAACCACGTTTGCAGAAAGTATAAAGTTTGTTCTCCCCTTTCGAATTTCCAGTCATCACAATACAATTAAATTATACACTGCATCTCAAGTGGCGTTTGAGCAATTATAACCAGATTATCATCATCTAGAAAAACAAACAGTCTTAACATACCTTTAATGTCTAAACAGTTATTTGTCATCGGTCACTAAATTTTCAGGATCACATAAAATAAGGATATATATATATATATATATATATATATATATATATATATATATATATATATATATATATATATATATATATATTAAGCCAATTTATTACTTAACCTTTGTTTATGAAATTTATCTTTATTCTACACAACATTTTCTCAGAATACTACGAACGATATGATAATATCGGCCATTGCATTTTTCGAATATATTTCTATGATTATGAATATTCCTGACAAACATGTTATCTAGAGTACTGTGTTCTTTACTGAACTTCGCTTGTTTATTACTAATTAAATTAATACTTTCTAGAGTTTCACCCTCGAAATAATGAGAAACAGCAGAGTCATATATCAATGGTTGTAAAACTGATATAAACATCTGCAAAATGATGGAACGACTCATCTTCCAAAGTTTTGCCGGAGCAAAATTGCGTCTGACACGTAAAAAGTTTATAGACATCTTTGTGTCATTTTTCACACGTTCATCTAGTAGCTGCATTTGCAATTTAATTTAGTCACTTTTCCTACCGCATCCGAGGTGGAGGCTCTAACCACTTAGGCCAGAGGAGCGGTGGCATGTTTGTAAAATTGAAAAGTTTATAATTTGTACAAAAATAGTTTTATGTAATCAAGATATTGTTTGACCTATTACCACAAAGAGCTTTAGTTTAATATCTATACAAAAGGAACATTATGATTCATATCTGCGATGAATATAAATCTGATATTGAATTGATTCTTTTTAATAGATACCCTAAATATTGGAAAATAAGCAGTAGCTAGGACGAATCAATAGTATCATTAATTGGCTTCCTTCAATCATTAGTAATCTTTGGATGACTTTCGAGGGTGGCTTGTTTTTGAAACGAAACGTATTTTTGAACAACAATATCCGTAGACGCTGGGCAATGCTTTCTCTGTATAAAACTGTACTTACGCGTAATAAAGGAAGGTAGAGTTTGATTTTTCTGTTCAAACATTCAAAAACAACATTTATCACTAATAGTTCACATCATTGCTGACATAAGGGAGACTTATCCTTAACTATATTCCTATACGCTGGGCAAATGTTTTATTTATATTTTGTTTTGTGTATTAGATGTTCATATTTTCTTACGAACTTCTCTTTTTGTTTTTATATGAAACATTGTTTATAGTGCATAATATGCCTTATACGTCGAAGCTGACCCATTTTAGAGGCTGGCTTACTCTCTCCAGCAAGTCGTAAGAAACTGGAATTCTTAATTTATGGGTTGACTTCAGGTCAGCTTAATGCTGGAGTTTCGGAGATATGTCATTGTATATATTACTGCAACATCCTGAACGAGGGAAAACAATGGTAATATTCATCATCTGAGGGTTAATTTTCTTTTCAAACTTTGGTCTATCTTCTGCTTTGGAGACTAAATTGACACGCTCCCAGTTTCAGCTGCAGCTAAGATATTTGGTTGTTGTCATTGCAGCGAACAATAACAATCTGATTTAATTTGCCAGTTGCAAGTGGCCGGAAAATAAAATTATGTACAATATGGTTTATATTCACTTCTTCCTTTATTATCTTATTTAATGGTATTCATGTTGTCGTCGTTTTGTTTGTTGTTAATGTGATCCAATTACACTCTCAAATCATCCAGAGCGTCCGTAAGTGTGTCAATGGCAGACAAGTCTTTCATTTTCAATTCTCTGAAGATATAATTGTAGAAAAACTCTGAAGCCTGAAAAAAAAGCAAACAAGTGAGGTACAGAAAATCGAAACTATTAACACGTTATCGTATCATACTTGATGAACAAGAATAATGTCGCAACATCGGCATTTTGACATAAAAAAATCACTTCGTTACTCTAATTTAACAATATAAGGGACATGGAAAAATGAGACTATTATGCTATTTATTTAAAAAAAATAATAAACCAACAAATGCTTTATGTGTATTGGATTTAGAACAAAAGCAAAATCAGTCAAATATTATTCGGAACACGGTATCTCGTTTCTTTTAGTGCAATAATATTGCCCCTACCCCACCCCCCTATCTAAATTACAAAACGTTTAGTACATAAAGTTAATTTTGGCGACACCGCTGGCAGAGTGATTCTTCCGTCTCAACGACGGTTTGTGAATGAGGTTAAATGCTTTGAAGAACGAAAATTATTTATATTTATTTAGTATAGTCATCTGGATGTAACTAAGACATAAACTTGGTTGGTGCAAATTTGGTTTGGCTAGAAGAAGAGTCATGCCATTTGCCTTGATTAATTACAAGAGGTCGATGTTTTCTCTCTGAAATAACATTTCTTTCGCTAAATATTAGGTATGAGTGATTCATCCTTGTAGCTAGCGCATGAAGTTCGTTAGAATTAGGAGTAATTCTTTAAAACTCTAGATATTTCTTTGCTATGAATGTGTGGTCCGACACAATCCGTATTGTGTATCACCATCGCATAAGGCAGATTACTAAAACCACAATAAAAATTTACTAATGCATTGCGAATATACTTACTTATACTCTAACGCACTGGCATAGAATAGGAGAAAATTACAAATCAAAATTAATATTACTAGACCAGTATGATTTTTTTAATGACGGTATACATTTGTTCCTCACTACGAATATTTATAAAAAGGATTGGACAACATTATGTGCATGATCTTTATTTAGAGCGCCGTCAAGTTAACTGGTGTTTTGGAGATGTGCAAAGTCGCTCATAACACATCACAAATAGTGACATAGTATTACATGCAAAAATGTGAGATGAAATTCAAGATCATATAAGCTTGAGCTAATCAAATACTGACATTATTATTCATATAAAATAGTAACATAAAACATACAATTGGAAAATCGTCCTACTATATAAAATTCATTTAACTTGAAATATTTGCAAAATTAATTTGGAATATTTTGAGTTCAAAATATCAAAGATGAATATTTAGCTGCCTGACATTTACATAACCCCAAAAGCGTGAAAACGAATTTTGCATCTACCTTAAATTTGTCTCAGAACTAGAAAAGAATGTATAAGAATGAGGAAACAAAAGTTAACTCTAACATCACTTTCCGTTTTGATCTTATGCATGAAATCTACAATATGCAAAGCGGAAGTTGTATTGATGGCCTTTATTATCCTTTCAAACACATTTATATTACTGTTATCGTCCTCTCTCTATCAGTCTCTCTCTTTTAGATTATATCTGTTAAATCGATTTATGTTTACAGCTCTGACAGGGAATTAGTGGTAACAGATTCTGTGTAGTCCGCTTCCTTGTTTCTCATGTTCCCTGAGTTGCACTCTGCTATCAAAGTCAGGTCAACGCCGATGCCATAAGTCATCTGATTAAAACAATGACCGCATATGGAGAAAGTTCGGTAATCAAACCGTGTCAAATTTTACGTTTGTTAGTGACACAATGCAAACTTTACTAGTAAGTAGTATGGTGGGACGGTCTAGGGAATAGGGGAGTCCCATGTTAAAAAGGCAATATCCACTCTGGGGACTACGTAAATTTAACATGGGAAGCAATATCCACTCTGGGGACTATATAAATTTAACATGGGAGAAAAAAGGCATCCACTCTGGGGACAAGGGAATTTAACATGGGAGAAAGGAAATATCCATTCTAGGGACGAAGGGAATTCAACATGGTGGGATTGTCATGGGACAATGGTGGCAGAGGGTCAAACACAACAGAGACAGAGACATACATACACTAGTACAAGCGTGAGATTTATATATAAACATTACCAAGACCTGAAATCTTGCTGGGGTGTTCAAAAATTTGCATAATTGTAATGATGCTATAAATAGCTATAATCAAGGAAATGCTCAACGACAAAATGGATGTGACTAAAAGTAACGCTAAAATGCGAAATTGTCCCAGAATTTAAAGGAAAATAAACATATCCCCGAAAATTAAGTTACAATGGTTTAGACTAAAATGGATAAAATTAGTAACTACTTACAATATCAACTTGTGTGACGATCGTGGATAAACACCCATGTATCTATTTATAGCTATAATCAGCTAAAATTCCTATGAAATCTCACTATCTATTTATACTACAACTTGTGGGTTATTCCTTTGGAAAATCCCACTATCTTTTTATAGCCTCAGCTTGAGTGACGTTCCTGTTTATGAAATCTAGTATATATGTATAGCTACAACCTATGGAAATCCCCAAGTCCATATTTATAGTCTCGAAATTTCCAGCGTCAGTGACGTCACTGTACTGAACACTAGGGGATAAATGTCAACAGTGTTGCAAGTGGCTGACCTGAATACACGCTACTGCAGGTAAATAGGTAGAGTGTATCTGATAGGGATAAAGTGAGTTTTATAGGGGCAAACAGAGACCAATACACACACACCCACACACACACAACGTACGCGCGCAGACATACGCACACACACACACACACATACACACACACACAGAGGGAAAAGGAAAAAACAAACCCCAAATATACTATCAACACAGAAGGGAGATAATACAAACCCCAAACAAACTATCCACACAAACGTACGTGAACGCATACAAACCCCAAATATCCTATCCACACAACGTCGCTAACGCATACAAACCCCAAATATACTATTCACACTCGGGAGGAAGAAGAAAAAACAACCAAATATACGATCTACACAACGTACGCGAACACACACACATACACACACACACACACATACACACACACACAGAGGGAAGAGGAAAAAACAAACCCCAAATATACTATCAACACAGAAGGGAGATAATACAAACCCCAAATAAACTATCCACACAAACGTACGTGAACGCATACAAACCCCAAATATACTATCCACACAACGTCGCTAACGCATACAAACCCCAAATATACTATCCACACTCGGGAGGAAGAAGAAAAAAAACCAAATATACGATCTACACAACGTACGCGAACACACACACACACACACACACACACACACACACACACACACACGCACACCACAGAGGGAAGAAGAAGAAAACCAGTATACACTATCCACACGCAGTGAAGAAATAACCCTTTATATATACTATCAACAGAGAGTGAAGAAAATAACCCATTATATTCCAT
This sequence comes from Sinohyriopsis cumingii, assembly GCA_028554795.2. Lineage (NCBI taxonomy): Eukaryota > Metazoa > Mollusca > Bivalvia > Unionida > Unionidae > Sinohyriopsis > Sinohyriopsis cumingii. Next base: position 44,810,110 of record CM068837.1, read on the forward strand.
CAACACAGAGTGAAGAAGAAAACGTTTTTTGAAAGCACCTAAGCCCTCACCTGCAATGACCAACTCTACCAAACACCTACACCCCAGCCCCCACTCCCAACACTGCAAAACGCATTTAACCCGTTATTTTATGGCATCAGTGTGTGATTTAGGAAAAATCAAGACACAAAATGATGGATGAATAGACTGACTATTGTTTACGGACTTGCATGCCTAAAGAGCGTGCGTGAAGGAAAACATCCTTCCATTTCAATTCTAACTAAAACATGATCCAGAGGGATAGAGAGAGGTGAAAGAGCACAATTTCATAAAGCGTGAGTAAAAAACAAAACACGCCATCCTTATTATACAATGTCAAGACCAAGAGACACTTACGTTTTCTTTCTGGTCTATTCTCTTTTAGAAGGTAGTATGAAATTTCACATCAGGGCCAACGCATCGGCTCACATTGTCAATTTTTCCATTTCCATGTTTTTACTGGCACAAGTTCTTCATCGTCTTCAATTTCTTCTTCTTCTGAATCCCTCTTCTCTGTTTCGTCTTGTTTTTTGTTTCTTCTCTTTTCTCGTAGGGCACTCTGAATTCCAGTGTCCTTTCTCCTGACAACGATATTAGGTATCTTGACTTTTGTCTCTCTTTCTTAGACGAAGCAGGTATTCTGGAGACAAATACCCATTTACCTTTGTAGATATAGCAAACTTCATTAGCACTTACACACTTTCGTATGAGTCTCATCAAATCAACGAACAAAAGAGTAAGTTTTGTTGCCACTTTCGTATGTGAATTATGCTTTCGTATGACTTTTAGCAAATATTTGACCAGCAGGTCGATCTGTGCTGACTCTTCCATCTTCTTGATCGTTTGAGAGCGGAATGAATACTCTGACGCTAAGACACTCTCCTTATATACAGGGACCTGCTGCGTATGAAACCTAGTCAAATGTAATTTTGCAATAAGATGAAACGATTTCATTGAGGAAGTAAAAGGCAATGATGTACCGTATCGCCTCACACAAAACCTGAAGTGTTAGTTCAAATCCGTGTCAACAATTTCGAAAGGTGCGTCGATCCAAGAATGATAACTGGTCGGATATCCTTTCCAACGTACTTTGACTTCTTTGACGCGTCGTTTGCCCACTTTACGGTTTCTGCGTTTGACAATGCCTTTGATGTCGTACACGTCGTCTTTTTTGGTGACACGACTTGATTTGAAATAAGTACGGGCTAGCGTTTTGGTGAGTACTTAACATCCATGACTGTCTTGCTGAGCACCTTTTTCCTCCTTTACCACGCTCGGACAGAAAAATGAGTGTGTGGTGAGACAATTCCCACTCATGTTTAAAGCCTTTCAGTCAGGTTGTTAAGGACTAGTTAGTCCTACACCTGAGTGGCTAAATTTAAAAATAGTCTGTGAGTACATAAAAGCCTGGGGGATGAGGCTCTCTTTCCTTCCCCAGGAGTAATTAAAAATCACGCGGTGCGTTATTAAACCAGTGATACATGCTCCATTAGAGCGAAAATCACTTTAATTCAAGTAAGCAAGCAAGCAAGTTCGGGTACCGTCTCTAGCACTCTTGATGACACCAACTGTCTGGGTTATTTTCTTTCTTGCAAGCCCCTATGTTCCACTTCTGTTTGTGATAATAACTTGTGATACTTCACATTTTCTAATGTGGAAATCTTTACAAGCCGTACAAAATACAAAACTTATATGACTTTGGCTTTTGACACTTGCACTGACTCTTCACTTTATAATTTTTACCATTTTCAAAAACACGCACACACTTGCAACTTGACCAGAAATATGTACATCTTGTTTTGTGGATAAGTCACAGACAAGTCCAAGCATATATAGGTGGTTATGAACGTTAGGAATATCATCTCATTTTTTCATAAATATCAAAGCTTGTATGTGCATTTTCCCGTTTCCACTCTATATTAGTGCTTAGATTTGTTCCAAAAAAAAGAAACAAAGAAACGAAATAATTTTGAAGAAAAAAAACAACTGAATTTTGAATTCAGGTTTCTCTCTGTTTATAATTTTTTTCAAGTTGATGGTGCATGACAGAGTACATTCGCCTACCTTTCCAAAGTGAGAGGCATTTCTTCACATGTCATTGTCTTTGTTAAATTCGGTTTCATTGGTTAGTTATCGTTAATCTTTAATTTTTTTCATGCATTTCTTTTTGATAGAAGATTTAAGGCTTTCTATTGTTGTAACGGTATTTATGTTGTTTAGTCTGTTGATGAAATTATCTATAACAAAGTGCTTAAGATTTTTCAGTTTTTTTATTATTTCAAGCCCTACAAAAAGAGACCAAGTTTGTCTTCAAAGACGATTGAAACTCTAAATTACACGGGCGTGAAGGAAAACATCGTTGTGTTTAATCAAATCATGCTTGCCGTATCTCTTTGTGTTTTAGAGGTCATATTTCTTCTTAAGTAAATACACGCATCAATAGACAGACAGATTGGGTCATCATCCTTGAGTTTCACTGTACTTTCGGTTCTTCGCTTCATACAAACCCCAAATTTATTAGCTTGAAAAAAAAAGATAACATGCCCCTCAATACTGTAACACGTCTGTTCTGACTCTACCGATGTGAGTGTGAGTGTTTATGTTAAAATGTTTAAGTGAGATATAAAAAAAATGGTCAGCTTGAAAACGCGAACCAATACTGTGACGCTCAGTATTTTGATGTGGTAAGAAGAAATGGTACAACACAGACAAAGAGGGCTTGTAAGTTCACATTTCAGTCTGTCTGTACTGTAATGGTAACAACGCAAGAACATAGGGATTATTATGCCACACAGTCCTAGAACAAAACAATGCATCACCCGTTGTAAGCCATTTCAATGGCTATACTTATTTTCTTACCGCGTTCGCTTCGAATTGACTTGAGTAGCTATTCAGACAGTGACTAGAATGGTCATGCTTTACTGGGTCTATCCTATAGGCGATTTATATAAAAAAATATTTTTAAAAATCAAACTAATGCACGAACAATCGTACCATGGGCGATCCCATGGAAATTGTGTCCGTCTTATTGCAAAATACATCAACATTTAATTTAACCGTGCAGATCGCTAGAACAAACCTCTGATATTATACATTTTTAAAAGTGTTGTGTGACACGGATCGCCATTGTCGCTTGGTGTCTGCTTTCTTGTTCGAAAAGAGATCGTTTCGTCTTGACTATAAAAATTTAATTTGACTAAGTTTTACGCACTAATTGAACTCATACATTTACGTTGTAGGTGTAAGCCGTCGTTCTCAGTTTTCTGGAAGTTCGTTTTTGCGTTTCTCACATGTGATACTATTTTTTATGGACCGAACGAAATTTCTTTTGGCGTGAATCAGGACTCGTGGTTTTGTGGCATAATTGGAGAGCATTGATTAAAGCTCAGTTATGTCGTCTTCGAAATTGCTGACACGGATTTGAACTAACACTTCAGGTTTTGTGTGAGGCAATACGGTACATCATTGCCTTTTACTTCCTCAATGAAATCGTTTCATCTTATTGCAAAATTACATTTGACTAGGTTTCATACGCAGCAGGTCCCTGTATAGAAGGAGAGTGTCTTAGCGTCAGAGTATTCATTCCGCTCTCAAACGATCAAGAAAATGGAAGAGTCAGCACAGATCGACCTGCTGGTCAAATATTTGCTAAAAGTCATACGAAAGCATAATTCACATACGAAAGTGGCAACAAAACTTACTCTTTTGGTCGTTGATTTGATAAGAGTCATACGAAAGTGTGTAAGTGCTAATGAAGTTTGCTATATCTGCAAAGGTAAATGGGTATTTGTCTCCAGAATACCTTCATCGTCTAAGAAAGAGAAACAAAAGTCAAGATACCGAATATCTTTGTCAGGAGAAAAGACACTGGAATTCAGAGTGCCCTACGAGAAAAGAGAAGAAACAAAAAAACAAGACAAAACAGAGAAGAGGGATTCAGAAGAAGAAGAAATTGAAGACGATGAAGAACTTGTGCCAGTAAAGACATGGAAATGGAAAAATTGACAATGTGAGCCGATGCGTTGGCCCTGATGTGAAATTTCATACTACCTTCTAAAAGAGAATAGACCAGAAAGAAAACGTAAGTGTCTCTTGGTCTTGACATTGTATAATAAGGATGGCGTGTTTTGTTTTTTACTCACACTTTATGAAATTGTGCTCTTTCACCTCTCTCTATCCCTCTGGATCATGTTTTAGTTAGAATTGAAATGGAAGGATGTTTTCCTTCACGCACGCTCTTTAGGCATGCAAGTCGGTAAACAATAGTCAGTCTATTCATCCATCATTTTGTGTCTTGATGTTTCCTAAATCACACACTGATGCCATAAAATAACGGGTTAAATGCGTTTTGCAGTGTTGGGAGTGGGGGCTGGGGTGTAGGTGTTTGGTAGAGTTGGTCATTGCAGGTGAGGGCTTAGGTGCTTTCAAAAAACTTTTTCTTCTTCACTCTGTGTTGATGGAATATATTGGGCTATTTTGTTGATAGTATATATAAAGGGTTATTTCTTCACTGCGTGTGGATAGTGTATAATGGTTTTCTTCTTCTTCCCTCTGTGGTGCGTGTGTGTGTGTGTGTGTGTGTGTGTTCGCGTACGTTGTGTAGATCGTATATTTGGTTGTTTTTTCTTCTTCCTCCCGAGTGTGGATAGTATATTTGGGGTTTGTATGCGTTAGCGACGTTGTATGGATAGTATATTTGGGGTTTGTACGCGTTCGCGTACGTTTGTGTGGATAGTTTACTTGCGGTTTGTATTATCTCCCTTCTGTGTTGATAGTATATTTGGGGTTTGTATGCGTTCGCGTACGTTTGTGTGGATAGTTTATTTGGGGTTTGTATTATCTCCCTTCCGTGTTGATATTATATATTTGGGGTTTGTTTTTTCCTCTTCCCTCTGTGTGTGTGTGTGTGTGTGTGTGTGTGTGTGTGTATGTGTGTATGTGTTCGCGTACGTTATGTAGATCGTATATTTGGTTGTTTTTTTCTTCTTCCTCCCGAGTGTGGATATTATATTTGGGGTTTGTATGCGTTCGCGTACGTTTGTGTGGATAGTTTATTTGGGGTTTGTATTATCTCCCTTCTGTGTTGATAGTATATTTGTAGTTTGTTTTTTCCTCTTCCCTGTGTGTGTGTGTGTATGTGTGTTTGTGTGTGTGTGTGTGTGTGTGTGTGTGTGTGTGTGTGTGTGTGTGTGTGTGTGTGTGTGTTCGCGTACGCTGTGTAGATCGTATATTTGGTTGTTTTTTTCTTCTTCCTCCCGAGTGTGGATAGTATATTTGGGGTTTGTATGCGTTAGCGACGTTTGTGTGGATAGGATATTTGGGGTTTGTATGCGTTCGCGTACGTTTGTGTGGATAGTTTATTTGGGGTTTGTATTATCTCCCTTCTGTGTTGATTGCATATTTGGGGTTTGTTTTTTCCTCTTCCCTCTCTCTCTGTGTGTATGTGTGTGTGTGTGTGTGTGTGTGTGTGTGTGTGTGTGTGTGTGTATGTGTGTGTGTGTTCGCGTACGTTGTGTAGATCGTATATTTGGTTGTTTTTTTTTTCTTCCTCCCGAGTGTGGATAGTATATTTGGGGTTTGTATGCGTTAGCGACGTTGTGTGGATAGTATATTTGGGGTTTGTATGTGTTCGCGTAAGTTTTTGTGGATAGTATATTTGGGGTTTGTATTATCTCCCTTCTATGTTGATAATATATTTGGGGTTTGTATGCGTTCGCGTACGTTTGTGTGGATAGTTTATTTGTGGTTTGTATTATCTCCCTTCTGTGTTGATGGTATATTTGGGGTTTGTTTTTTCCTCTTCCCTCTCTGTGTGTGTGTGTGTGTGTTCGCGTACGTTGTGTAGATCTTATATTTGGTTGTTTTTTTCTTCTTCCTCCCGAGTGTGGATAGTATATTTGGGGTTTGTATGCGTTAGCGACGTTTGTGTGGATAGTATATTTGGGGTTTGTATGCGTTCGCGTACGTTTGTGTGGATAGTTCATTTGGGGTTTGTATTATCTCCCTTCTGTGTTGATAGTATATTTGGGGTTTGTTTTTTTCCTCTTCCCTCTGTGTGTGTGTGTGTGTGTGTGTGTGTGTGTGTGTATGTGTATGTGTGTGTGTTCGCGTACGTTGTGTAGATCTTATATTTGGTTGTTTATTTCTTCTTCCTCCCGAGCGTGGATAGTATATTTGGGGTTTGTATGCGTTAGCGACGTTTGTGTGGATAGTATATTTGGGGTTTGTATGCGTTCGTGTACGTTTGTGTGGATAGTTTATTTGGGGTTTGTATTATCTCACTTCTGTGTTGAAAGTATATTTGGGGTTTGTTTTTTCCTCATCCCTCTGTGTGTGGGTGTGTATGTGTGTGTTTTCGCGTACGTTATGTAGATCGTATATTTGGTTGTTTTTTTCTTCTTCCTCCCGAGTGTGGATAGTATATTTAGGGTTTGTATGCGTTAGCGACGTTGTGTGGATAGTGTATTTGGGGTTTGTATGTGTTCGCGTACGTTTGTGTGGATAGTTTATTTGGGGTTTGTATTATCTCCCTTCTGTGTTGATTGTATATTTGGGGTTTGTATGCGTTCGCGTACGTTTGTGTGGATAGTTTATTTGGGGTTTGTATTATCTCCCTTCTGTGTTGATAGTATATTTGGCTTTTGTTTTTTCCTCTTCCCTCTGTGTGTGTGTGTGTGTGCATGTGTGTGTGTTCCCGTACGTTGTGTAGATCGTATATTTGGTTGTTTTTTTTCTTCCTCCCGAGTGTGGATAGTATATTTTGGGTTTGTATGCGTTAGCGACGTTGTGTGGATAGTATATTTGGGGTTTGTATGTGTTCGCGTACGTTTGTGTGGATAGTTTGTTTGGGGTTTGTATTATCTCCCTTCTGTGTTGATAGTATATTTGGGGTTTGTTTTTTCCTCTTCCCTCTGTGTGTGTGTGTGTAGGTGTGTGTGTGTGCGTATGTCTGCGCGCGTACGTTGTGTGTGTGTGGGTGTGTGTGTATTGGTCTCTGTTTGTCCCTATAAAACTCACTTTATCCCTATCAGGTACACTCTACCTACCTACCTGCAGTAGCGTGTATTCAGGTCAGCCACTTGCAACACTGTTGACATTTATCCCCTAGTGTTCAGTACAGTGACGTCACTGACGCTGGAAATTTCGAGACTATAAATATGGACTTGGGGATTTCCATAGGTTGTAGCTATACATATATACTAGATTTCATAAACAGGAACGTGACTCAAGCTGAGGCTATAAAAAGATAGTGGGATTTTCCAAAGGAAAAACCCACAAGTTGGAGCTATAAATAGATAGTGGGATTTCATAGGAATTTCAGCTGATTATAGATACATAGGTATTTATTCACGATCGTCACAGAAGTTGATATTGTAAGTAGGTACTAGTTTTATCCATTTTAGTCTAAACCATTGTAACTTAATTTTTGGGGACATGTTTATTTTCCTTTAAATTCTGGGACAATTTCGTCATTTTAGCGTTACTTTTAGTCACATCCATTTTGTCGTTGAGCATTTCCTTGATTATAGCTATTTATAGCATCATTACAATTATGCAAATTTTTGAACACCCCAGCAAGATTTCAGGTCTTGCTAATGCTTTATATATAAATCTCACACTTGTACTAGTGTATGTATGTCTCTGTCTCTGTTGTGTTTGACCCTCTACCGTCATTGTCCCTAGACAATCCCACCATGTTGAATTCCCTTTGTCCCTAGAATGGATATTTTTTTCTCCCATGTTTCAATTGCCTTTGTCCCTAGAATGGATATTTCCTTTCTCCCATGTTAAATTCCTTTGTCCCCAGAGTGGATGCCTTTTTTTTCCCATGTTAAATTTATATAGTCCCCAGAGTGGATATTGCTTCCCATGTTAAATTTACGTAGTCCCCAGAGTGGATATTGCCTTTTTAACATGGAACTCCCCTAGTCCCTAGACCGTCCCACCATACTACTCTAGTACTTTCAGTTTAATCTTTAGCAGTCCTTTTCTTGTGTTCAAGCTTGTCAAGCAATTCAGTTATAATTATTTTTACAAATTTGTTTGGGGCCCCGAGTGGCCGAGTGGTCTAAAGCGCTCTCCGTTACGGATCACTGCCATCTCACCTCTGTCTGCGTGGGTTCGAGTCTCGGATTCGGCTAATGTGGGTATGTGAGAAAGCTTGCCAGTAGCTTCTCGAGGGTCGGTGGTTCTTTCTGGGGATTTCCCGGGTTCTTCCTCCACCATTAATACTGGCCGCCATGTATAGCCTATCGTGTGCTGAAAAATGGCGTTAAACCCTACAACAACAACAAATTTGTTTACTAGTAGGCGCAGGCAAATGTGCAAGTGTTAAGTTTTCACATTTCCAACTGCCTCATCACACCAATTTCCTTGTACAATCGTTTATTTAATAAATGTTACTTCGAAATTGGTATGATATACGACAACCTTTATTTAATGCCTCCCCCCATCCTAAATTACATTTACTGTTTCTTACCTTTTCTTTCTTTTAATTGCATACTTTTATCTTCTGCAGGTGTACTCGTTGATAAGTAATGTGATCTCCCTATAGTTCATTTACTTATCTCTTATTCATTTGTTTTAATATGATGCTGTCTGACTTACTAATTGGTGAAGTCATTATAAAGTATTATGTTGAAAATTTGTTACAGATGCACTCTTCCTTGATAACTCTTGCAACAAACCCTACTCAGTGAAACCCAAAAGACAACAAAATCTGTAACCATTTCTGCTAAACTTTCTGCGTTTGCATGCATAACAATTTCGTAATTCTTTCCAGTAATTGTTAACATTTGGTTTCCGTTTTCTTTCTCTTGATCTATTGATAAGTGTATAATCCACAGGTGTAGCATTACTCGTTAGAGTCCTCGAGATTACTAGTCCGTAACCTATCGCAAACTCCCTACACCGTGATATATATGTTATCAAGTGTATTGTTCTAAACTTTTCAGGGGTAGGTAACACCCGCGACGTTTTGTGAGCGGGTCTTACTTTTAAACGCAATTACTCGTAAACGACTCAACAGAAACTGATAATAACGGGTAATATTCAATTTTAATGTATAGAAAATTAAAAATATGTTTAGAAAGAAACCCCCATAAGTCACCTTCAGGTATATTTATCAGTGTTGCATATGCACGGGCTTCACCGTTCTGCTTTGCATAGGCTTTTATTGTGCAGAAGTCCCGTAGTGATAACGTTAGCCAGCCTGGCATAGCTCCGCCGTTGTACTAGACACATATTTCGCTGTTTGCTGTTTCTGTCCCCTCCACTGATGTTAAATAATTATCGTAAAATTCCTTTTGTAATTGATCTAAGGCATCGATTGAAAGAAATTTGTTAGCCATCACTGTTATAAATTTCGACATATGACAAAGAATTGGCATCGTAGCAGCTCTAGCACTGGATAAGATTAAACTAGATTTCTTAATTTCTTTTGCATTCATGTTTGAGACATGTTAATCAAATTGTCACCCATTATCTGTTTATATTTTCCATTATGCACATTTAATTCATATTGGTACTTTCAGTTTCCATAGAAACGAGGCTATTTCAAGTTTTTAATGGGAATTAAGTAAAGAAGATTCCAAGAATGGAGGACCCAAAGGACAATCATGTGGTCACAAGACATATGAAAGAAATGTATTTCCTACCTTATACAAAAACAACTTAAATATCCATCAGAACCAGCAGCTATTATTATTATTATTATTATTATTATCTTGAATATGAGTCTTGAAAATAAATAGCTTTGACCACTTTTAGTCAATCCTAACCTGTAAATAAAGAGGAATTATCTCTAGATACCCACATTGTTGTTTTTATGCTAAACGTAAACTTAGTTTACGTTTGCTCACCTCGCACCGGTAAGGTCAGGTGAGCTACCTGGTTGATCCTGCCAGTAGTCATATGCTTGTCTCAAAGATTAAGCCATGCATGTCCAAGTATATACTTTCACATGGTGAAACTGCGAATGGCTCGTTAACTCAGTTATGGTTCCAAATGTTTGAGATGCAATGCAACGTAGCTTATTTACGTTTAGTAAAATAAATATCAAAGTTGTGTTCACATTTTAGTTTTTCAAGTTCTCTAACAGGGATACGAAATCGTAATGCACAAAACAGTTAGTGGTCTAGTGATGTTAAACTATTATTGCCAACTCCTGCTGCTTAGTACTGTTGGTCTAGTAATATTTAATTATGATTTTGTTTTAGTTTCCTGGCACCATGTACGAACATATTCTAAATACAAGAAGAGCAGCTTTGTCAACGCTAACAATTCTCGCGTAGACAATATTGTATTATGTACGAACAATGAATTTCTTTGAAGTGGAAGATGCATTCAAAAGTAACAGCTTACCTCCTTGAGCAGAGCTGACAAGTCTTTCCCCGTCAAGTGGCTCAGCTGTCTTCTAGAAAGGAGAGAATACTGCGTCGTATACATATTATGTACGGTGTATCAACGATATACCACGAGATGTATAACTTTTTCATTGAAAGGAAACGAGTTTGCTGCGTTTTCTTTGAATGAAATTTTTTACGAGTGGTATATGATTGAACATCCTACATACTATATATCTATATATATATATATATATATATATATATATATATATATATATATATATATATATATATATTATTTATACCACATACAAGTTTTCATTTTATATGGGAGATAAAACTGACGGACATCAACAGTGCACTTAGGGGAGTGAACTCTTCACAACCCCTCGCAGATATGTACGCTCAAACAAGAAGTTCTGTAGCGATTCATAATTTCGTGTACACTTCATTCATATTAATTGCTTTATGTTTCCTTTAGCAATATTAAATAAAATGAAAACAGACAAGTATCATCCCTTGTATAATACACGTATGACAGGTTAATTGTAAGCAACGATACGAGCCCCTGTGCATTAGATGGGATATAATATAAAAACAAAAATGGACACAAATAAAAGATAAAAGTCAAACAAAACTCCTACTTTATTTACACGATGAGTGGTGGACAGGGGAGAATGCCTTTAAAAGAAAAGTTCTAAAGAGCATCCCCCTGCCCAATATGCAAAAACGGACAAGATTTAAAAAAAAACCCACCTCATTGTACAATGCAAATAAAAAAATAAAAAAAAATATTTAAAAAAAATACACGGGAAAGAAATTATAAATAAAATCTAAACCCAATAGGGTACTACAATAAGATGCACCTATGACACACCAACAACATTAATGAACCAAAACTAAACAAAGAAATATTTGAATATATATACAACACTATGGATATGAGAAGACGGAATATATGGTTTGCAGAAACAACAATAACTTAAAGGATATTAACTGTCTCTCTATCCTTCACTCCACCTCCCCCCCACACACACATACACATAATACACTCCAGTCAGCTTACAGGCGAAAGCCTACAGTCAAAAGTATCTCCCACGCCTGCCTATCGGATTAAATGACACACACAAGCAACGGGAAGCTGATTACCTCTCCACCACACACCACGGACGCACAGTTTAACTGATAATATAGCCCCCCCGCCTTGTATCTCCCTCATTATACACTAAATCAGATCAAATTAGTACAGGCACTTAAACGGCGATCAGTACTGCATAAAACTATGCTAATAGTTTCCTGTATAAGAATGCAGAAACAAACCCCGCTAATTACTTTATACTAAGACACCACAGTACCGTGCACCTGATAATATACCCCTTCGCACTTCTCGACACGATACATTTGATTTAACTAAACGAAGCCACTTATTGTTGACACATCTTAGCTCCTTCCCAGCACATAGAACTGGTTAGAACTTAGAAGTGACACACTGATTATATCTAAAAGTGTACTTGGTGTGGGTTGACCCTGTCCTCCCTTAATACATCTGTATATGTTCATTGTATAAAAACAATAATGTTGATAATGAATTTTGCAGGGTTAATTTCTTTTTTATCATCATATTTGTAAGTTTTTTTTTTAAATCCCATGAAGCCAAAAGCTTATGTACTTTCCGACCTCCATAGGACTTTTAGAGGTCCGAGTTCCATAAGTTTGGACTTCCGATTTAGGGTCGTACTATTGCCCCAGTGACATGTTAATGTTATGGGGCAATTTCCTCCCCCTTCTTTTCCTTTTATTATGTTTTTATTCAGTTGACTTTGCCAGAGTCATTTAGCCCCATATATATATATATATATATATATATATATATATATATATATATATATATATATATATATATTTTTACTGCATAAAAATATTATTAACCACGAGATGTATAACTTACATATTATTATATATTATAATAAATTATTTTAAATAATATATATATATATATATATATATATATATATATATATATATATATATATATATATATATATATATATATATATATATTTTTTTTTTTTTTTCTTTTCTTTTTTTCTTTTTCCACGTATGTTTTTTTTTGTATTGGCTTATCTATGTCAAATGGTTCCAGTCTTTCTCTTAAGTAAGTATATCAGAATAATAAGTGTATATATATGTTTGTATGTTGGTGTGTTGTGTAGGGGGGTTTATAGTATGTCATAGCATACTGTATTTTATTAGATTCTTTAAAGGGTGGTGGTTTTTCTTATAGTTCAATTTTTTGGTACATTTTAGTGCATGTATCTTAATTCAGGGTAATTCTCTCTTCCCCGTTTGTCAAACAGGGAGTTGAGCTGTATTAAGTTTTGATTGATGTACCGTAGTACTCTTGTACTTCTAATCATAATGTATACTTTTTAGAGTATTACATATTCATTAGATTCCTATTTTGGTTGAGTCAATTTGTTTATGTTTGTAGATCTTATATACTTGTGCTAGATCTTAATATGTTAAATGAGTTAAATTGTATAGTATTTTCTCAAGACTGGTTTTCAGTACATATCGCTGAGGAATTTGCCTCGGGCCCATCTAAGCCACTTAAGGGGCAATCAGTCCTGCATTAAGCTGAATAGGAAGGCATAACAAATCCCAACAATGTATAGCATATATCCTCCTAGGCTCACTGAACAGTATTGCTATACACTAAACACGCACCACAATGTTCTTCTTGTTTATTTACCTTTAATCATTCATAACTATTAATACAGTATAAAATGAGTAAACGTAATGGTGGTGGTGGTGGGGGGCTCAAATGTAAAAAGCCGTCATTAGATGAGCTATCTCACGAGAAATGCAATGTGAGCCTCCCACAACTGTATTCATCACAACATATTCTATAAAATAATTCCTTTTAAATTTAACTACCTAAAATTTGTTTTATATAACATTTTCATTTTAAAAGACAAAATAATAAAACAAGGAAAACCTTGTCCTAAATATAAGATAAACTCAAATCAATATCCCACTAAGCATACAAGCACGCACAAAACAGACCAAAACATTTAGTCACTTTATTTATTTTGTTTTTCTGGCATAATTCTCTATATTCAAAATTGAAATAGGAGTAGTTAGATATTCCAAACCAACACATGATTTGATCAAGATAGCGCCAGTACTAACATAAATCAAACTCAAAACCAACAACTTTCATACACACAATTTATAAACACAGGACAAACTGACTTTGGCAAAGTCACTTCGCGCAACAGTAAACAAGGGAATATGGGCTGGAAACTGACTCTTGGGCTAAATAGTTAAACTAGGAGGGAATACAGACCGAAAGCTCTAAGCCAAGGGAGATACAGAAACCAGGCCCAAGGCCACCCTAGGCAAAGGGAAGGGAGTATGTTTCTTTCCCAAAAGCTTATGGGATTAAAAAAAAGTAAATCATTTGATGAGCGAAAAAAGGAGCAACCCTGCAAAATTCACAATATCTATTTTTTGTATTATACACCTAGACGAACTATACACTTTTGGGTGGACAGGAAAACATTTGCGAGAGACTCGTGTTTAGAAAAACAGGGTGTCACTTCTAAGCTCTAACCAGCTATGTATGCTGGGAAGGGGCTAAGTAGTATCACGAAAACTGAACAAGAGGTTATTCAACAATTTAATCCTAATTACATTTCATTGATATCATTTCTGTCCATATTTCACTATTCCCACTGACTGTCAGTGTCACTTTCAATAATTATCCTATGTTTCAGCTATGTGGGCCCTGTTTGAGAAGTCACCTGTTGAAAGATTTTGAATTTAGGGACCTCGTTCACGTTTTGCGGGAGGTTCATAACAAAAACATATTTTGTACGGTGATGTTAGATCCGTGGAATGATTTGCTGATAATAGGATTATGTTGAATATCACACGTTTGGGAACTAGATATACTATAGTCTGTTGCTGGGCAGTTTGAAATTTCTTTGTTGGGGGTGGGGGAGGGGTTAACATCATCATTACTTGGGTGGCCGGTGTTGTTCAGGTGATTGGAGTACGTCTGTTGTTGTTTGTCACTAATGTTTGAGTAACTGTTTATGGACTGTACATTTTTGTGGCCTGAAATTTGCATGATATCAGTTGGGGGAATGTTTTTGTATCTTAACTTCTGAATTAGTTACTTTCGGCTACTAGTGTTTGTTAATTTCTTTTTTTTCTGTAATATTTGTTTTTTTTTAATTTTGTTCATGATACATCCAAGTTTGTTAATTCCAACGACTTGTTTCCTAGACCATTTTGGGTTTGTCGCTGAGACTGGCATAGTGTTGGGCGCAATATGGAAAGGATCTTCACGTTGACAAAAGTCTTCTGGTCTTAGCTTAACATACATTTTGTAGATAGCAAGTGGATCTCTCTCTTTGTTGCTTTTATCCTAGGATTATTATACCTGATGTTCTTGACATTGTCTCCTGTTCTTATTTTTGTCTGCCTTTCATTGAGTTCAAGATACTCGAGGTCATTCACATCTTTCTATAGTGTAACATCCCCCCCCACATATTTCAGAGTGTAATGTTCAGTCACTCCCCTCAAACCGAAATGCACAGAGTTGTTTAACCACAATGTGTTAACAATGGCTTCAGGTGTTTCCATCACCATTAGTTTTTGCTATTCAAGACTCATGTTGTACAACACTGTCTTCAACAATAATCTCACACTGGAACACAGAATGATCATTTTCATCTCGAATGTTTCAGCCATATCTCTATCAAACTCTTCAATTAACTCACAGTTTAGTATATTAAATGTTGCTTGATCATCTTGCTACTTATCTGATGCAATTATTTTCTTTTTTCCACAGAGTTGCTCAGTATTTGATTTTTGCCAGAGGGAGAGACTGAAAACAGCAGTGTTGACAGAGAGGACAGCAGACGACACTGGGTGGAGCTCAATAAAATTAATTTCCTTGATTGAGTATGGTTGATTTGCTTTTGTATACAATGGTAGTTTCTATAAAAAAAATAATAAACATGAAAATCATTTTCTTGTGTGTGTGTGTGTGTGTGTGTGTGTGTGTGGGTAACATATTCAATGTCTTACCAAAATGAAGAAAATATATACAATACAAAAAGAAACTGTATAGAAGAAATGAGATAAACACCATTGTAATAGGGACATCTTGGTCTAAGCCCCGTACCCGGTTTTGGATGTCCATAGTACCTGCTTCAAGACAATATAGTATGACCAGAATTCATTAATACGAGACAGCAGACATTTGAAAACTAGTATATTTAATTATAGGAATACAGCATGCAAATATGTTGCAAAATAACTATCCGATTATATAAATTTGAGAAAAATAATGTTGAAGCTAAAAGCAACTTTCTCCAGCCACATTAAAAGAGGACGAATTAGTTTTGTTAAAGTTTGTTTAATTATGACCTGTCTCACACTGGTGTACCGGATGTAATCTTCCCTGTGAGAAAACACAAAGATCTTTGATGAAATCTAGGCTGGACTGGTAGGTCTTTCTTATGACATATTATAGAGTAATATGTTTTAGAAGGTATAATAATACCTTATGATATGATTAACAGCAAGTTCATATGAATGTTACGTTTTGTACTTTTTTTGAGAGCAGACTAGCGGCCTCAAGCGTGTATATCAAATTTTCTATAGAGTATGCTTGAGACGTCTGGAAGTTTGTCTTGAACTAGAAACAGAGATGAGCCTTGGAAAATAATGGAAAATGTCAAGATATTTGCACAATGTAATTAAACTTCCTTTGTGAGGTGTAAGAAACCGATCCTCCGATTAGTTCTTCTCCAATTTCAAACACACATTTGATATGAAAATCTAGATAATTGTGTGTGTTTGTGTTTGTCTACGTGTGCGTGTGTGTAATTTGATTTTTAACAGACACTCGAAACATTAATATACAAATAGTGATCTGATGAATTGCTTTCGATAAAACCGTGTTTCCTTACTTAGGTAGGTTGTGCTTAAGAAGCCATTTTTCCACTTCTGCTGTCGTCCATTGCCGTAATGCAGATCCAGACATGGTAGGATTAGGATATGAAACATACTTTGGTGTGACTGAGAGCGGCACGGAGTCAACGTTGTCTTCAGCCTATTGAAACAAAAATATAATTCCTCTTTATATGTCAATTCTTGAAGAAAAGTCTTCAAAATGTTAGGCTATCATGCTTTTTGAGGAGCATCATGTAAAGGACAAAACTCAGCTTTGCAGGTACAATGTTCTCCAGCCAAATTCTTGAAATTTGCTGTTAAAATTTATGAAGAATAAAGTGTATAAAATGAACGACTCTATTACAAATAGTTGTATGGGACACTTTGGGTGCCCATGTCATAATTATTTATGGCGCCCGCAGATTACCACGCGATGGTGACACGAGGTACAAGAGGAAATGCTATGTTAAATTGTCCCATAGGCTAAACTTTGGAATGGGTATTATAGAAACGAAAGTGTTTATCTGGACAAAAGTGTTTATTGGGAAAATGGGAATGTAATGATAAAATGGTGAAGTGAAAAGGGGTCGACAGCTTATAGAGACAAGGAAACACGACAAAACATCACATATACTATCGACACACACCACATATACAAACTCATAAACCTCCTTTACATTACGATCCGAACAGTCCCCTTACAAATCAATGAAACGTGTAGGAAGCGTTAATACAAAGATTTCACATACATACAGTCACAAATACCAGCATATAAGATGGGGTAGTATTACATAAAGGTGGAGGAAATAGAAAACAACGACACAAATATACAAAAATATTACACACACACACACACACACACACATACACACACACGAGGGATCCTAAGGAAGTGTTTATAGACACAATTTAATACCCTTACATGCAAACACACACACACATAATCATATGAGAAGTGGTAAAAAGGATTTTTGAGTTTTATTAACAGCAATGTACACATATACAAACACATTCATACATAAAACATGCATAAAACGGTCAATTGTTTGGCAAATAAGATTAGTAGCTCTCTTTTCTAGAGGTCTTGGTGGCCGTGAGAAGAGCATTAGGGTTGTTAACAAAAGTTAGTTAACACATACCGCATTGTTCTTCTCCTATTACGTCTTCGCACTATCGGCCCATACACCAATACTCTCTTCAGACATCCTTGAATTTCCAAATAAATTCTTCTATTCCAGATAGCTGTTTTTGTAATTGGTTTGGTAACATCTGATACATTCACGTTCAGAGGTGGAATATTACACATTAGTGTACGTTGTATACATGTTGGCTTGGTCTTGAAAGGAGCTTGATACAGTTATGTTTCAAACAACCCAACGGTCTTTTTCAACGCCACCTATATCTACCCACTGAATTCCAAACGAAGTAAAGCAAAAATCATTTTCTCCATGAGCTGATCGTGCGAATGTGAGTGTGCATTTAAATATCTTTTCTATATTATAAAAATCAAGACACGTCATCTTCTTTGGTATATTCTATTTTGACTCAGAATCACAATGAAAATATTTTAACACATCAATAAATTCTATTTACTTCTTTCATTTTTGTCTCTTGTAGTTTATGTAAAATTTAATCAAATCAAAGTTTGGAATTAAGATGAAGCAGTCACACTAGACCAGAGAGAAACCAAAAGATCAAACAAAGAGTCGACAACGACGTATTTCACTGTCGCCTCATCTGCTAACTGAAATGTTAGTCCAAATACATACCAGTGATTTTGAAGATTATACGAGTGAACCAGAACCAACCTTCTCAATATCCGCCAGAGGACTAAGAGAACCATGATCCACCAAAACAGAAAGTCTTTTCAATAGCTCCCGAAACGTATTATTACATTCGGCAGACGCAAAAACCACCAGAAAATTTAAAACCATGGCATTTATCTACACGGTATGAATTTAATAAGTTGAAGTTTGATGTGCCACAAGTGAAAACCGTAGGTTTCAGGATAGATTTGTGTGATGCCTTGTTACAGACATTGAATCGACAATGCCATGCTATTAGGACGATCAAAAAGTTACTTTTAACATGACCCACGTTTCACATCTTAGAGAGCAAGAGCGGGCAGAAATGTGTTATTGATGGGCGATACTCGCAGTACCAAAGGCAGTATCATCCAAATTGACGGCTCACAATACCAGGTGTGCTTATCAAGTGCCGTCGTCCTGAGTCGAACGTTTACCGAGAAAACGAGACGGCAGAATGGAAAAGGAAATGGGTCAGCATTCGACGAAGCAAAGAATCGAAGAGAAGCAGAATTTATTTTGCAATGTGAAGGCATATCTTAAGAGACTATGCGCGCCATTCCTGAAATGCAAAAGCTTCAACACATGTTGACAACCCTCTGTACAGTGTAATTATTATCCTCAACTTGCTCGCGGAGAAAGGAAATGTGCCCCCAATTTAGTTCTAAACGAGAGAAAGTTTCCGCAGCCATGATGCGTATATACTCCTCATTCTACCGTTTGTTCTTCGCCGTTCACAATAGTCCTGCCAAACTTGATTTAACGCCCGTGTTTCCTAATGTGATAAACACAAGGAATCCCATTTGTAAAGGCACTTGTCCTCCAGCTGCAGCTACAAAAGCTTCTTCTTTAGCAACTGCAGAAGCAGCTATAAAAGTGGCTAACTAAAACAAAAGTCCAAGACTGAACATATGTGCTATAAAGTTTATTGGATCTATCTAAATAAGAACTGTCCTGTTTTAGTCCTTGAAGATAACCCATGCTAGCACAAAGAAGTTGATACGACGCACCGGAAAGCATTAGAGACGAACGTCAGTATAAAAGAAGATTCACTTCAGTGTTTATGCTCCCGAACCAAAAATGTCCCCAAGAGGAAGTGTACAAAGTCCTCCTTGGCTTTCCCTAGACAAATATTTCTCCGTAAAGGAAACAGAATGAGAATATCTCCATGCTGAGCTAAACATTGTGATGCTTTGTTAGTACTGACTACACCGTGTCATCCGCTGAGAAAACAAGTCATTCAAAGAGCACCCACAGAAATCAATGACACCGTGTGTGAATCGTGTTTGAATGTTTTGAACGGATCGGTATATATGTCCAAGATACAGAAACAATGTTTAGGAAAACATTTGAACATTCTTCTACAGATAAAAAATATTACCCTTCAGTCACAACAAACAAAATGCATCTTCAGCGAGGATTTCTACCCATGCTAATCGGACCTTTATTAAAAGTGACTGCTCCTTTGTTAGGATTAATTAATGGGCCACTTTTAGCAGAAGTCAAGAGCTAAAGATAATATAAGCAGGAATAAAAAGAAGATGCTAAGGAAAAAAAAATCTGGAGAGTATCACGTATATACCTTTCAATAGTATGGTACGTACAAGTATTGCAGCGTCTCCACCTGTTACAACAGAAAGCTTTAGACGAGACAGCTAAACCCACACTTAGAGATTTGAAGACGAGCATGTAAAGTGAACCCAATGTCACATTGATGGAAGAAGAAAACACTAGAGAACTAAATCAAACTCAGTCTTCTCCAATACCAAATAAGATTGCCGCTTCCTTATTGACACCCTCCCCTACTCCATACGAGAACAAATGAAAGCTGGAGCCAAAAAGATGATGTCGATACCTTTCTCAGGAAAAGGAAAAAAGAAAGAAGGGAAGAGAGAATATATAAGCGACATCAGGAAAATGTAACCACTCCACAACCAGTTCCTGCTCTTATTGCTCATCGAACAAGCCATACCTCATTCAAACCAATACCACACAAATCTATGAACAGTATCGAACAATGGATGACTTATTCAGTTGCAACCACATCCACAGATGAATCCAATCATCGACACACATTTAGTTTGCATTTAAGACAATCCTGTTCATGCTACTGGTTACAGAGGAGTTCAAAATTGGTATTGTACTATTAAAACCAACCTTAAAAGTGTACGTCTACCCGATGTTAGACGATGGTTACAAAAAGAATCGGCGATCACGTTGCAAAAATTCATTCGATGAAACATTTCCAGAAGTCAAACCAATGTGGCTAGCATCGACCGTCAATGGCAAGCAGATTCAGCTTATCTTTCTCATTTAGCAGAGTTCACGCCTGGCTACAGACATTACGTTTGCGCCTTTGAGGTGGTTTCTAAGTCAACTTGCGTTGTTCATTTGAATTCTAAAAACGTCCATTGTTAGTACGAGCTTTAAAACTGGGTTTGAAACAAAGTAAGGTCAACAAGTAACCCAAATAAATATTTTTACCTCCCTTCAGAAAGATCGATTTATTGTCATGTGCGACGTCATACTATAGGTAGGCAAGCATCTAGTACTGCATAATTTTTTTCTCTACGGTAAGGTCAAGTAAAAACGGAGAACTTTGTGCAGTATATATATGAACAAATTATAATCGAACAAGACCTGTTGTTTTTCTTGAACGAGGAGTTTCATTCTTTATCACTCGATAGAAAGTAATATAATATAATGAAGATTAAAGACACTGAAAATGCAGATTATACTTTGTCATGCCGGTAGTATTTCCCCGTCAGCCGAGTGGCTTATTGTTTTGTAATCCTAGCTTATTAAAAACAATCAGATCACCTCAAATCATAGCAAACGACGAAAAAAAGGATTTCCTAATATCCGGTTTGGTTATCATCGGGGGAAAATCAGGGGTAGACCAATCGAAGGAGATAGATGAAAAAGATAACAGAACCATATTTTCGCAATATTATCCAATAAATCGTTGGATATTGGTAACAGCGTTACATGAATTTGAAAACTTTTACATTAATGTATTTTTGGCCTAGAAAATTATACGTCCATGAATCATTCATAGGTGAACTTTCAGCACATAGCGAGTGATTCATACTACCCAAATTATGTGCATCTCATGGGCTCCGCACACTGTCTTTTTAGAAATCCAGAGCTGTTCTTCAAAATTGTCTCTGCTTTAATTCGTTTTTTTCGACAAATGTGATTTTGTAACATTCTTTAACATTCGCTTATATTAAGTTGTCGTGGAGTTCTCTTTTTGAGCTCTACCCTCCACTATGGAGCGCGCTAAATAAGTGTTGTCTTTGTCGCTGTCAATCATGACTATACGTTGTTGATGATCTGGAGATTATTCGTGTATAACACTTTGTAATGTCGTCCGTTATGCGGGTGAGGTGAAAGGTGAATCTGATACACCGTGTAATGTCTATCTATGGTGGAGAGTTCTCGGAAAGACTGTTGCATGTCTTGAATGTTGTCAATGATTTTGGTAGACGATAATTTGCCACGTCTGCTAATTTGATGTAGCCGGGAGTCATATGCCATATAAAGGCGCAAGATATCTTGTTCTACGACCTGACACTGACGTTTCACCCTGAACACCGGATAGTCAATCAAATCAATGATAAACAAGGTTGCTTCATTGAGCAACAACTAATTTTAAGTCTTTGAATATGACGTTATAAAAATATTCTTTTCTTGCAAATATTCTCGACGTCAATATTGAGTGCAGGTTGAATATATAAACTTTTTCCACGTTTGAAACAGACGATCTTGACTAGGTTCTCGTGATTGTTGTGTTGGTGGTGGCACTGGCGACGGTAGTCGTGGTGGTAGTGTATATGGATCTTATATTTGTTTATCACAGTCACTAGGATACACTCGTGCTAATACTCCTCTCCTCCTGCCTGGCAAAACAAAACTTTGTCAAAGTCTATGTCGCTTCATTTCTGACTTCTCAATATAGTTTTGTGATCATTTCATGATGAAACGTAGTCTGTTATACTTGCTTCTGATTACACTGTAATGAGCTTATATTCTGTTTTCATGAAACAATAAAGAAACAACTTCAACACACAAAGGAACAAACCAAAACAAACGTGCATAACTGTATAACTCGCCATCTGTTTAACAGGGTCACTAAGTCTATTGAAGAAATGATACTTCACTGTTTAAATGAGTCCGTCAATACATTGTAAAACAAAGTTGAGATTATCGCTTTGCAAAATATTTTTTATTTGGCTTTATGCATCGTATGCTGAAATACAATCAACACTGAGCGTATCGGTCACCACTCCATAACAATCTCCGAATACGGCATTGTTTAAGGGAGCCTGCTGTACATAGGAACAAAGTCGAGAATGAAATTGCTTATTATTTTGTAAAAACATTATTAGTGCATTTTGTATTGGGGTCTTTAAGAAAATTACAAAATCTTCAACAATCTGCAAGCTTCTCTACAAAAATTTGTCAACAGGACATTATACTGTTAGTCATATAGTGCACTGCATCAAATCCAATAAGGACTGTTTTTATATCTCTTGGCAAAAACTGTATCAATAAGGCATGACGCTGGAATCAGTAAATTGCAAGAGAAACCACAGCGAACTCGTCAATTTTTCCGCAAAATGTAGTTTGCAAAAATAGGTTTGAGCGATATTATACATATTCTCTTCGCATGTATTGAATTTGTAATGGTAGGTGTTGGATTGTAAGTAGGTGTTAATTATCCTATCCGAATATAACACATTCATCCTCTATGCATATTAGTTGCTTCAAGTAGTTGATGGATTTTAATGGTATATGTTAGATCAACAGAATGTGATACCTGAATCTCTCTTGGATAATGAAACTCGTTGAACAATGTCAAACTTTTGCCTGCAAAGGTATATGATATGATTACCCATTTGAGATCCTCTATTTATAGTACACATAGCCGTAGCGTAATGACGTCATGTAAGGGTAATATATAATGAACGAGGAATACTTATGAACTTCAAATTTGTTTCAATACAAATTTCATATGGTCTTTCAGAAGATTTATTAGTTTTCGCAATGTAATACTATAACCTTGCAATTTGTGCTTATTCCACAGTCTGCTGTATGCAACTCGTTGAATGATGTAAATAGTTTGAGTTCCATGGGTCAATACATGTAGAAATTATTCTTCCTGGTGCACGAGAACTCGTATAAATAGATCATTATAACCAAACCCGAATTTTGCGCCTTGACACCACTGACACTGGCGAGATCATGAAAGTAGAATACATAACATGAAATAAGCTTTCACAAGACAAGACGTTCTTATATCCGGGTGGATAAGAATAAATTTGATAATTTTTACATACATCTATTTCGAACAGACGGCTTTAATTCATCGGACGTGTAACGCCCATTGTTAAATATATGATTTTGTATCTGTATGCAATAGGTGAATACTCAAGAATAGATTAGTGTAATCTGTGATTAAAACTAATTCTATACTTACAGTTTGACTTTTGATGGTTATTAATCCTGATTTTGCGAAGCAGACTGCTAATTCTTTCAGGAGGTCCTCAAGTACATCGGCGAATGGCAATATTCCGCTAAATTCAAAATATTTTTTTGCACCAGCTATAAGACCAAGCCATCCATCTGGTTTGTAGTCTCTTTCCATCTTTAGTGGAATGATTATCTTTCGTTGATTAAATGCGTATTCAGCTTCTGAAATTAAACTCTAATACTTATCTTTATGTCAGATATAGCGGCACAAAAATAAAGAGGCTACGAAAGAATAAATCAACAGATTTAGGAAATATAAACATTCTATATATCTATAGTAAGTACGTTTTATCAATAATATACCACGAGATGTGTACATTTTTCATTAAATGGAAACTAGGCTTGCCGAGTTTACTTTTAAGGAAAAATTTACACAACGAGTGGTAAATCGTTGATGCAGCGTACATATTATACATATATTTTATTTATATCACATACAAATGCACATATTTGCCCTTTGAATGGAATTACAATATTCGCCGGGCAACTGTCTATTAACCAAATGAATGAACGCCTCATGTCCCTGCGAGTATGTCCGCTACAAAATGTAGTTTTACACCTTTTCTTGTTGTTCACAGTCACATATGCAAATTAATAAGCTGATTTTTTTCTTTTTGAGTTGCTATTTTTATTCAAATTTATTAATTCAATATAAGATACACCAATGATTTAAACATAAAATATGGTTTTTATGAAGAAAGCAGTTCACTAAAAACATGGTCCGCTGCTTGTACACTGAACCTGAACTGTGAGGCATTCATGTACTGGCGTATGGAAGTTAGCGTGGAATATAAACTAAGCGAAATGACGAACCAACAAGAGGTGATGAAACTATTTTAATATTTTACAGTGAATCTAAATCTCAGTCAGTCTCTCTCTCTCTCTCTCTCTCTCTCTCTCTCTCTCTCTCTCTCTCCTTCCCTCCCTCTCCCTCTTTGGACGGTTTGGCTAAACTTTACCATCGTTCGTAGGTCCAGAGACATCGTCGTATCACACAATCAAACGCTCATATTTTCATTGATTTTCGCCGTATCTAGCTACAATAATCCAGAGAGAGAGAGAGAGAGAGAGAGAGAGAGAGAGAGTGAGAGAGCGACCATTTGGACATTTTTATATTTAATAATTAATAATCGATTTTTAGAACATTATAATACGTTACCATAGGTGAGCCTCGTAACCGACAAATTTAACATATAGGCCTAGTGTCGACTGGCTATTGCACCTATGTATCATTTATACTATGAACACTGTTGATAGATCCCAAAGAAAGCGTAAACATATCATTAAGACGAACCAGATTACTGTAGGTTACTTGGTACAAGTCCAGCTCAATGTTTTTCTCTCTCACTCCCGATATTTTGATTATTATGTCCCTTACGTACGAGATGGGAGAGGGGAATGGAAAAAAGAATCAATTCCGATGAAATTGTGCACCGTATTAATTTCATTTAAAAAAACATGGACTATTAATACTTTTTGTCGTTATTTTCATATGTCATTTATGTTTAATGAATGAATAGAAATTCATCATTAACCTATAGGCCTTAAGTTGAAAGAATGTTTACATATTCGTATTATTGCGCCATGGGCGGATCACAATTTGATATACCAATAGTATAGTACTGGTATATCAATTTGCTTTATACCAACACTTTAAATGCCATGTTAATTTAATGTTAATGTATGTGGTATATATATATATATATATATATATATATATATATATATATATATATATATATATATATATAATGTAAATATATCAAGTAGAATATTTCATATTAAGATTCTAGTATTTATTAAATGCTATATATATCAAATAATAATAATAATAATAATAATAAAAATACTTTGTGTTGAATGCAAAACAAACATCCCAGACATTTATCTGTTCACAACTTTTGTAATCCTTGTCTTGATTGCATAGTTTTCTTTGCTAATATCTCTCTCTCTCTCTCTCTCTCTCTCTCTCTCTCTCTCTCTATATATATATATATATATATATATATATATATATATATATATATATATATATATATGTATATATATATATATATATATATATATATATATATCTATCTATCTCTCTCTCTCTATATATATATCTATATCTGTATCTATAGCTATCTCTAGCTCTATCTGTCTCTAGCTATCTCTATCTATCTCTATCTATATATCTATATCTATCTCTCTCTCTCTCTCTCTCTCTCTCTCTATATATATATATATATATATATATATATATATATATATATATATATATGTATATATATATATATATATATATATATATATATATATATATATATATCTATCTATCTTTATATCTATCTATCTATCTATCTATATATATATATATATATATATATATATATATATATATATATATATATATATATATATATATATATATCTGTATCTATAGCTATCTCTAGCTCTATCTATCTCTAGCTATCTCTATCTATCTCTATCTATATATCTCTATCTATATCTATCTCTCTCTCTCTCTCTCTCTCTCTCTCTCTCTCTCTATATATATATATATATATATATATATATATATATATATATATGCGTGTGTGTGTGTGTGTGTGTGTGTGTGTGTGTGTTTAGTTTATTGTCTGTGTGTGTAAATGCTTTGCATACTCAGGTATCCACTTTAAATTGTTTCCCTTATTAGTGATAATAATAATTCGTTACATCAGCTGAACACCGCCCATGTGAAACATGCTGCCTGAGACAAAACAATTTCATTAAATTTACCATATGTTTTAAATCTTACCTGCTCTACAGTTGGAATTGTCCTTGTATTTTTGTGACATGCTCATAAGAACAACATGCGCTAGTTCCACAGCCTCGGCCATTCCTTGAATTGTAGAGCCATACAGGTTGTCAATATCCATCCACACAGGGTAGCCTTTTTCTTTAAGTAGATCCTTGATTTGTTTCATTTCATTTTATGGCACCAGTTGTAGCTAATCATGATGTGACCACTGTTATCGTGTTTGTATTGCTTTAATGGACCGCTACTTGATATTGTTGTGGTTGCAAGTTGTTTCCAAATTTCATCATAAGTTACTAGCAAATTAAAGAATGCCACTGTCTGTTAAATTGAGATCATATATACTTTGTACTTAACAAAAATCACAAGATTGCAAAGGGATCGGTAAATCTAACAAAACAAATTATTTGCAGAGTGTTACTTACCTTGTTCCCGAAAACACAATTAATAAAACAACGATGCATTTTAAAAAGTGATACATACTTTTGTTTACTGTTGCTTTAAAAACATGTTTTATTTATCTTCTACAGCTCAAACCTGAAAAATGAGCTTACAAACTTCAATAATCTCCTTCACCTTAATTGATTTTTCCAGAGGACGATTCATATTTAAAATATGTAAAATATTAGGTCAATAATTAATATAATTTGTCAATATGTATTAAAATCTTAAGCAAAGACCACAATTTTATATTGAATCTGTATTGTCTGAAAATGTAAATTGATATATTTATGTAGTCATATTATCTGTGGGATGCGATGGTAAGGAATATAGTTTCGGTTTATGTTCCAATCACAAATCATACTGGCTAATAGTTTAAACGTTGAGACGATGAAACGATTAGAGCCTGACGTTGTCGTTGAAGATGTACCTTAGGTGCAACGACACCTGCATATTGCTGAAAGGCAACTGGTATCATGGCAAAAACTATGTAATTATTACAAGAGTATATCGCTTTTCCGGTATAATCTGAGAGTGCACACAATGTTATCATCATGACATCGAAGCGTCGCCATGTCCCCACATCATGAAAACGAATTTGTCTGGAAATTTTGCTGTCAGAAAATGTTTGCCGTGTGCTTGTAATAATGCATGGGGTTTGGCCACGCACGGGGATGTCCAGTAGCTTACTGATGCATCATGGTTGGGAACTAACACCATATCTACAATCTAAATGAGTTGAATGAGGACGAAGACGATACACATCTTACGTCATAAATTTCCTACAAAAAATCATATGGCTACATCCTTATCGCAGTTGGCAGCATATGCAGATGCCAGAAAGTACCGAGGACACGTCAATTTATTTCTGAATGACATCAAAGTCTTCTCCCAAGAGAAGTTATCATTGATCTTATAACGGCGACTGGTCAGATAGCAGATTAGAAAACCTCAAAGCCGTCTCGAGACAGACAATTAAGTTGTCAAGCATAAAACAATGTCCTGTGCAAGAAAAATTATCGACACGGGCGAGCAAGATGGTTTTACTTTCAATGTTAGATAATACACTAGACATCAGCAGTTGTTTCATGTTTTCGGCTGATACGAGATGAGAAATAAATCAGTGGCAAATTCCCAACTGCTGGTTTTCTGCTGCAGAAGCAGCTTAAAGTTTTGTTGTCTCATGTTAACGTCTTTGTTTACTTTTCCTTTTGCTTCTGCTTGACCTGATCCATTAATTACAAACAATATTATAATATCTTATGGAATGTAGAATCCGCCAAATTTACAATAATTTCTAGGCGAATTCGCTTGGAGACCTAAGGCATGCTAGAAAGCAAAACTTGATATCTAACCATGCTGGTGGTGGTGGTGTTGTTGAGGTTGTACCTTCTTACAAGGTATTCGCTTTATTTGGCTATCATTATCTAGAAGGTGATCGCCCTCGGGACTGTTGCCAGGATCGAGTAGATATTAAAATAAGGTGAGAAGCTTATAGATGGAATAAATAGAGATCTGAGCAGATATATTGAATGACACGAGCTCCCGTACATGAAAACCAACAATTTAATCAAATACATAAACAACTGTGATAATACATTACATTAAGAAGATGCACTTTTTCAAATAAATCATTCAGCGAATTTCAAACAAATATATTTATATAAATAGCTGTTCAGTTTTAAATGATACGATAGGTTCATCATAGAATCGAGTGAACAATCGAAGTCATTGTCTTGTATAACTTCATAAACTGCTGTTTTTGGTTAGCTCCAACTTCACTGCTGTTGTTCTTCTCGGTCCTTTTACTCTTTTTCTCCTCCAACCTCCCTACTGTCTCGCCTGTTTTCGGCCCTCAAACTTTGTGTGGGTAGGTGGATACGTAAGTACGTAGATACCTATATACCTGGATAAGTAGGTACGTGGATACGTCAGTGGAGCTATTTATCTTTTTAAAAAAACAGAAGCAACCTAAATATTCTCTCACTTCTCTCAGATATACTACTGGGAATAGATCATTACTCCGCCTCGTTATGTCAGATATCGTCCCATCGGAATTCAAACAGATAACAAAGGCTATCTGGTCAGGCCAAACATGACAGACCATAAACATACCTAGTTTCATAAGATTAGTGTACTTCCAAACGGCTATTTCACCACTGGCTCCCATCTACATCACACGAGACATAATAGTTCCGTTCTCGTCTCAATCGCACAAATAAATGAATGAAATTCATTACATACTTAACTACGTTATTTTTAGCAAAGACACACATTCTGATCTTTATCATTCGTGAAATCATCTAAGATCGTAGAATTCACACGGATTCTCTCAACTCATATCAACTAAAGTAATGCATGAAAATCTTAGATTCCTTGCAAAAATCAAGACGACAAATTCAAACAATGCATCAAACTTATATAAAGAAGATCATTGTACGAATTCAGATAGATGAATTCAAACACAGTAATACTCATATCAGGAAAACTGATCTACGCATTCAAACAAATACATTCATGCAAATATAAGCAAATAAATTCAAGCAAATCATTATATTGGCATCACCGAATTTCATGAGATTGACGCAAATACCTTGTACTTTCAAGCTTTGTTCGCTTCTACCCACAGAATGATGTCTGTCAACTTTCCAGACATCAGGTCCCTTGGATAAATGTTTTACGAGAGAATTTCTTCTGAATTCAGTCTCGGAGTCTTTTATATTTTCACTATTACAGGAAAAATGTAGACTAACTAGATATTTCGATGGGTCTTATTAAATCTATGAAATTTCGTGGGAGAGATACTCACCTTATTTAGCGTAACCAATCAGGATTAAATATATCTACCGACTTTTATAACTAGATGCCAAAATTACGGTCAGTCTGACTGCTAGACTTCCAAACAAATGATTCTGAAAACCCTCAACTCTGACAGTTTTGATATAAAATCGAAGTTGACCTTCCCTTTTCTAGTCTGTCTGACGGTTAAATAAACGAAGGCTTAATTAAGAATCACCTCCTCTCGCGACACAAACATTGGAAATCATTGCAGCATAGCGATTTAACAATCAATTGTCTCCATAAATTTAATCAATTGTTCGTTGTCCCCGATTAATCAGTTATTCATAGATCGACATAAATATGCTTCGTTACAAACCATCTGAGCACTTGATATGTTACTTTCTCGGCTCCGGAGCTGGTTTGTGTATAAGACATGACGGGACGACGTTTTATGTTTGAACGTTTCCGAGGAAACTAAACGGAAAGAGCAGACAATCCGTTGAAAAACCTGAAGTTGGTTACTATCAGTAGAGATCGTGCTGGGGTTAATAGCAGAAAATGTCGTGCTGGGGATGGTAACAATTTTAAGGGAGCGCGACCAGTAGAAGTGAAACAGAAAGAAGAGAACGAGAGAGATTTGCGTCACTGAATCGAGCAAGATTATCTGCTACTGTTGTGCAAGCACGATAAAAACGTCTTACTCAAACGTCAACAACGCGCGTCAAACAATTATCATTTTAAACATTTTGTACATAAATAGGTTTATGTTCTGTTTATTCTTGCTTAGATCAGGGTCAACTATGTATAAAAAGCACCCGGCTCTGCTGTATCCACTGCTTTATTTTTTAAAGTGAAGATGAAGTCTCCTATGCACGACATCCTCCAGAAAAGTCACTATACCTGATAGCATTTTTGACGACTTTTTCTTGATACCTTTCTACGTTTTCCGAAATCGTCTGGCAGCTTCAGCAAGTACATTTTACCCATTAGAGTGAAGACCTCTTCTATCCTTGTCATATGTTTTTTGTTCACTTTACCCACAAATATTTTGTTACTTCCGTCAGGATACTTTCTTAGATGAATGCTTTCTTCTCTAAGACAACCTGAGAATTCCAATTGGTTTCGCATCGCAAACACATCGGAGCAAATAGTTTATGTCCTAATTTAATAATAACGTGCGTCAGGTGACCCTCACCGTTAGTTTGGATTGATCAGCATATTTGGTCATGGTCTTATTATAACGAAGATCAAGCATGAAATTCATGGAGATCGCGAGCACGGGAAACTCAAGTAGAGTGGCTTATGCACTTCCAAATTTATTTTTCTATGGTGGATAGCAATTAAATTCTCGTAGATGCATGACACATACTCCTGATATTTTCTTGTAGAAAACCATTTAGGATTACCATCTGCACCGCAATCGGAGCAAGAGACTCAAAATCAACATCAATTATAAAGAAAACCCCATATGACTGATGTTCTCAAATTTAGATATGTTATTACGCTTATCAGATTGCTTTTACGACATTAGCATTATCTCTGTCGTACTCAGGAATAAATTGTTATTTTAGGATAACCTCAGAGACTTTTTCTGCAATGAGAGTTCTTGCCCTTTCGCTTTGTCTATTGGACATTCATGAATCCTGATACGTTTTTGAACCTTCAATAATGCGCGTACTAGCATACAAAATGTGATCTGGTTTTAGTCGCATCTATCTTTGTAAACACCACTTTGACGCCAAAGGAAAACTCTATTCCTTGATGTAAATGCAACTAATATTTGACAAAATGTTTCAAAATCTAACTTTGCGTGAGTAACCAGAATGTCATACAGCGCTAACTGGCGTGGTTTCATAACAAATGTTCAGTAATTTATCCGTCTGGCCTTTCCTTAAGAACCAAGTCCTTTACTTTTTTCCTCATTATATATATATATATATATATATATATATATATATATATATATATATATATATATATATATATATATATATATATATATATATATATATATATATATAATGTATAATGTGTGTGTGTGTAAACATTTCTCTAAGTGATTATTCGTAGCACTGGCAAAGGAAAATATTTCTTAACGAAGGATGCACAACAATGTCGAATCAGGAAATTGTTGTCTTTTATCATTTCAGACAAATCGAAATAGACGATCGGTATGTAAACAATAGTATCCGCCATTAAATACATGTATCTGACAAAAATGGCGCGACTAAGACGATAAGCGTTAAGTGACAACGACGAATACAATCACGTCGCTACAATGCCATGCCGCATAGGTGCACAAGAAAATATCGCATCAAAAATATGAGTACGAGATTTAATTTTATTTTGTCGTATAAGGAGGTGGCGCGATTTAACTACGGCTTTTAAAAATTTATTACCATTAATTTACCGATAGAACATAAATTTATTAAGTTTTACTACATCTTCCAAATTAATTATTGACGTTATGTATTCTGCAAAGCTATGTACAGCACAGTAGTCAGCAAGAATGATTTCTCACTACGTATTGTTATAATATTCGCAGCCGTGATCTGCCCAGAGCTTTGTTGGTCTGCACTGATGAAAATTGTGTCTTGCTGGCTTATGTAATCTTTATTTTGATTTGTCAGCCTTTAGTAGTAAGGTGGGCCACTTTACCGTCAAGGGGAATTAGCATTACAAGACCCCTTGGGCAACTCTAGCGTCAAGGGAAAATTAACATGGAGAAAAATCGTGGGTCAGATTAGCGTCAAGGGAAATTAACATGGAGAAAAATCGTGGGACAATCTAGCGTCAAGGGGAATTTAACATGGGAATAAATCGTGGGACTGTCTAGCGTCAAGGGGAATTTAACATATGGAAATTGAACATGGTGGGTCTGTATAGCGTCAAGGGGAAGGGGACAATGATGGTAGAGGGTCAAACACAACAGAGACAGAAACATACATACACTAGTATAAGCGTGAGATTTATATATAAAGCATTACCAAGACCTGAAATCTTGCTGGGGTGTTCAAAAATTTGCATAATTGTAATGATGCTATAAATAGCTATAATCAAGGAAATGCTCAACGACAAAATGGATGTGACTAAAAGTAACGCTAAAATGACGAAATTGTCCCAGAATTTAAAGGAAAATAAACATATCCCCGAAAATTAAGTTACAATGGTTTAGACTAAAATGGATAAAATTAGTAACTACTTACAATATCAACTTCTGTGACGATCGTGGATAAATACGTATGTATCTATAATCAGCTGAAATTCCTATGAAATCCCACTATCTATTTATAGCTCCAACTTGTGGGTTTTTCCTTTGGAAAATCCCACTATTTTTTTATAGCCTCAGCTTGAGTGACGTTCCTGTTTATGAATTCTAGTATATATGTATAGCTACAAAATGTGGAAATCCCCAAGTCGATATTTATAGTCTCAAAATTTCCAGCGTCAGTGACGTCACTGTACTGAACACTAGGGGATAAATGACAACAGTGTTGCAAGTGGCTGACCTGAATACGCGCTACTGTAGGTAGGTAGGTAGAGTGTATCTGATAGGGATAAAGTGAGTTTTATAGGGACAAACAGAGACCAATACACACACACACACACACACACACACACACACACAACATACGCGCGCAGACTCACACACACACACACACACACACACACACAGAGGGAGGAGGAAAAAACAAACCCCAAAATATACTATCCACACTTGGGACGAAGAAAAAAAAACAACCAAATATACGATCTACACAACGTACGCGAACAAACACACACACACGCACACACACACATACACACACACACACAACATACTCGCGCAGACTCACACACACACACACACACACACACACACACACACACACACAGAGGGAAGAGGAAAAAACAAACCCCAAATATACTATTCAAATCGGGAGGAAGAAAAAAAGACAACCAAATATACGATCTACACAACGTACGCGAGCACACACACATACACACACACACACACACACACACACACACACACACACAGAGGGAAGAGGAAAAAACAAACCCCAAATATACTATCAACACAGAAGGGAGATAATACAAACCCCAAATAAACTATCCACACAAACGTACGCGAACGCATACAAACCCCAAATACACTATCAACACAGAAGGGAGATAATACAAACCCCAAATAAACTATCCACACAAACGTACGCGAACGCATACAAACCCCAAATATACTATCCACACAACGTCGCTAACGCATACAAACCGCAAATATACTATCCACACTCGGGAGGAAGAAGAAGAAAAACAACCAAATATGCGATCTACACAACGTACGCGAACACACACACACACACACACACACACACACACACCACAGAGGGAAGAAGAAGAAAACCATTATACACTATCCACACGCAGTGAAGAAATAACCCTTTATATATACTATCAACAGAGAGTGAAGAAAATAACCCATTATATTCCATCAACACAGAGTGAAGAAGAAAAAGTTTTTTGAAAGCACCTAAGCCCTCACCTGCAATGACCAACTCTGCCAAACACCTACACCCCACCCACCCCCCACTCCCAACACTACAAAACCCATTTAACCCGTTATTTTATGGCATCAGTGTGTGATTTAGGAAACATCAAGACACAAAATGATGGACGAATAGACTGACTATTGTTTACGGACTTGCATGCCTAAAGAGCGTGCGTGAAGGAAAACATCCTTCCATTTCAGTTCTAACTAAAACATGATCCAGAGGGATAGAGAGAGGTGAAAGAGCACAATTTCATAAAGTGTGAGTAAAAACAAAACACGCCATCCTTATTATACAATGTCAAGACCAAGAGACACTTACGTTTTCTTTCTGGTCTATTCTCTTTTAGAAGGTAGTATGAAATTTCACATCAGGGCCAACGCATCGGCTCACATTGTCAATTTTTCCATTTCCATGTTTTTACTGGCACAAGTTCTTCATCATCTTCAATTTCTTCTTCTTCTGAATCCCTCTTCTCTGTTTCGTCTTGTTTTTGTTTCTTCTCTTTTCTCGTAGGGCACTCTGAATTCCAGTGTCCTTTCTCCTGACAACGATATTAGGTATCTTGACTTTTGTCTCTCTTTCTTAGACGAAGCAGGTATTCTGGAGACAAATACCCATTTACCTTTGCAGATATAGCAAACTTCATTAGCACTTACACACTTTCGTATGACTCTCATCAAATCAACGACCAAAAGAGTAAGTTTTGTTGCCACTTTCGCATGTGAATTATGCTTTCGTATGACTTTTAGCAAATATTTGACCAGCAGGTCGATCTGTGCTGACTCTTCCATCTTCTTGATCGTTTGAGAGCGGAATGAATACTCTGACGCTAAGACACTCTCCTTATATTCATGGACCTGCTGCGTATGAAACCTAGTCAAATGTAATTTTGCAATAAGATGAAACGATTTCATTGAGGAAGTAAAAAGCAATGATGTACCGTATCGCCTCACACAAAACCTGAAGTTTTAGTTCAAATCCGTGTCAGCGATTTCGAAGACGACATAACTGAGCTTTAATCAATGCTCTCCAATTATGCCACAAAACCACGAGTCCTGATTCACGCCAAAAGAAATTTCGTTCGGTCCATAAAAAATAGTATCACATCTGAGAAACGCAAAAACGAACTTCCAGAAAACTGAGAACGACGGCTTACACCTACAACGTAAATGTGTGAGTTCAAGTAGTGCGTAAAACTTAGTCAAATTAGATTTTTATAGTCAAGACGAAACGATCTCTTTTCGAACAAGAAAGCAGACACCAAGCGACAATGGTGATCCGTGTCACACAACACTTTTCAAAATGTATATTATCAGATGTTTGTTCTTTATAAGTGTCACGAGAAAATTGTATATCCAATTTTTACCATTTTCAAAAACACGCACACACTTGCAGCTAACATGCCCCTCAATACTGTAACACGTCTGTTCTGACTCTACCGATGTGAGTGTGAGTGTTTATGTCGAAATGTTTAAGTGAGATATAAAAAAATGGTCAGCTTGAAAACGCGAACCAATACTGTGACGCTCAGTATTTTGATGTGGTAAGAGGAAATGGTACAACACACACAAAGAGGGCTTGTAAGTTCACATTTCAGTCTGTCTGCACTGTAATGGTAACAACGCAAGAACATAGGGATTATTATGCCACACAGCCCTAGAACAAAACAATGCATCACCCGTTCTAAGCCATTTCATTGGCTATACTTATTTTCTTACCGCGTTCGCTTCGAATTGACTTGAGTAGCTATTCAGACAGTGACGAGAATGGCCATGCTTTACTGGGTCTATCCTATAGGCGATTTATATAAAAAAATATTTTTAAAAATTAAACTAATGCACGAACAATCGTACCATGGGCGATCCCATGGAAATTGTGTCCGTCTTATTGCAAAATACATCAACATTTAATTTAACCGTGCAGATCGCTAGAACAAACCTCTGATAATATACATTTTGAAAAGTGTTGTGTGACACGGATCGCCATTGTCGCTTGGTGTCTGCTATCTTGTTCGAAAAGAGTTCGTTTCGTCTTGACTATAAAAATCTAATTTGACTAAGTTTTACGCACTACTTGAACTCACACATTTACGTTGTAGGTGTAAGCCGTCGTTCTCAGTTTTCTGGAAGTTCGTTTTTGCGTTTCTCAGATGTGATACTATTTTTTATGGACCGAACGAAATTTCTTTTGGCGTGAATCAGGACTCGTGGTTTTGTGGCATAATTGGAGAGCATTGATTAAAGCTCAGTTATGTCGTCTTCGAAATCGCTGACACGGATTTGAACTAAAACTTCAGGTTTTGTGTGAGGCGATACGGTACATCATTGCTTTTTACTTCCTCAATGAAATCGTTTCATCTTATTGCAAAATTACATTTGACTAGGTTTCATACGCAGCAGGTCCATGAATATAAGGAGAGTGTCTTAGCGTCAGAGTATTCATTCCGCTCTCAAACGATCAAGAAGATGGAAGAGTCAGCACAGATCGACCTGCTGGTCAAATATTTGCTAAAAGTCATACGAAAGCATAATTCACATGCGAAAGTGGCAACAAAACTTACTCTTTTGGTCGTTGATTTGATGAGAGTCATACGAAAGTGTGTAAGTGCTAATGAAGTTTGCTATATCTGCAAAGGTAAATGGGTATTTGTCTCCAGAATACCTGCTTCGTCTAAGAAAGAGAGACAAAAGTCAAGATACCTAATATCGTTGTCAGGAGAAAGGACACTGGAATTCAGAGTGCCCTACGAGAAAAGAGAAGAAACAAAAACAAGACGAAACAGAGAAGAGGGATTCAGAAGAAGAAGAAATTGAAGATGATGAAGAACTTGTGCCAGTAAAAACATGGAAATGGAAAAATTGACAATGTGAGCCGATGCGTTGGCCCTGATGTGAAATTTCATACTACCTTCTAAAAGAGAATAGACCAGAAAGAAAACGTAAGTGTCTCTTGGTCTTGACATTGTATAATAAGGATGGCGTGTTTTGTTTTTACTCACACTTTATGAAATTGTGCTCTTTCACCTCTCTCTATCCCTCTGGATCATGTTTTAGTTAGAACTGAAATGGAAGGATGTTTTCCTTCACGCACGCTCTTTAGGCATGCAAGTCCGTAAACAATAGTCAGTCTATTCGTCCATCATTTTGTGTCTTGATGTTTCCTAAATCACACACTGATGCCATAAAATAACGGGTTAAATGGGTTTTGTAGTGTTGGGAGTGGGGGGTGGGTGGGGTGTAGGTGTTTGGCAGAGTTGGTCATTGCAGGTGAGGGCTTAGGTGCTTTCAAAAAACTTTTTCTTCTTCACTCTGTGTTGATGGAATATAATGGGTTATTTTCTTCACTCTCTGTTGATAGTATATATAAAGGGTTATTTCTTCACTGCGTGTGGATAGTGTATAATGGTTTTCTTCTTCTTCCCTCTGTGGTGTGTGTGTGTGTGTGTGTGTGTGTGTGTGTGTTCGCGTACGTTGTGTAGATCGCATATTTGGTTGTTTTTCTTCTTCTTCCTCCCGAGTGTGGATAGTATATTTGCGGTTTGTATGCGTTAGCGACGTTGTGTGGATAGTATATTTGGGGTTTGTATGCGTTCGCGTACGTTTGTGTGGATAGTTTATTTGGGGTTTGTATTATCTCCCTTCTGTGTTGATAGTGTATTTGGGGTTTGTATGCGTTCGCGTACGTTTGTGTGGATAGTTTATTTGGGGATTGTATTATCTCCCTTCTGTATTGATAGTGTATTTGGGGTTTGTATGCGTTCGCGTACGTTTGTGTGGATAGTTTATTTGGGGTTTGTATTATCTCCCTTCTGTGTTGATAGTATATTTGGGGTTTGTTTTTTCCTCTTCCCTCTGTGTGTGTGTGTGTGTATGTGTGTGTGTTCGCGTACGTTGTGTAGATCGTATATTTGGTTGTTTTTTCTTCTTCCTCCCGAGTGTGGATAGCATATTTGGAGTTTGTATGCGTTAGCGACGTTGTGTGGATAGTATATTTTGGGTTTGTATGCGTTCGCTTACGTTTGTGTGGATAGTTTATTTGGGGTTTGTATTATCTCCTTCTGTGTTGATAGTATATTTGGGGTTTGTATGCGTTCGCGTTGTGTGGATAGTTTATTTGGGGTTTGTATTATCTCCCTTCTGTGTTGATAGTATATTTCGGGTTTGTATGCGTTCGCGTACGTTTGTGTGGATAGTTTATTTGGGGTTTGTATTATCTCTCTTCTGTGTTGATAGTATATTTGGGGTTTGTATGCGTTCGCGTACGTTTGTGTGGATAGTTTATTTGGGGTTTGTATTATCTCCCTTCTGTGTTGATAGTATATTTGGGGTTTGTTTTTTCCTCTTCCCTCTGTGTGTGTGTGTGTGTGTGTATGTGTGTGTGTTCGCGTACGTTGTGTAGATCGTATATTTGGTTGTTTTTTTTTCTTCCTCCCGAGTGTGAATAGTATATTTGGGGTTTGTTTTTTCCTCTTCCCTCTGTGTGTGTGTGTGTGTGAGTTTACGCGCGTATGTTGTGTGTGTGTGTGTATGTGTGTGTGTGTGTGTGTGTGTTTGTTCGCGTACGTTGTGTAGATCGTATATTTGGTTGTTTTTTTTCTTCCTCCCGAGTGTGGATAGTATATTTGGGGTTTGTTTTTTCCTCTTCCCTCTGTGTGTGTGTGTGTGTGTGTGTGTGTGTGTGTGTGAGTCTGCGCGCGTATGTTGTGTGTGTGTGTGTGTGTGTTTGTTCGCGTACGTTGTGTAGATCGTATATTTGGTTGTTTTTTTTTCTTCCTCCCGAGTGTGGATAGTATATTTTGGGGTTTGTTTTTTCCTCTTCCCTCTGTGTGTGTGTGTGTGTGTGTCTGTGTGTGTGTGTGTGTGTGTGTGAGTCTGCGCGCGTATGTTGTGTGTGTGTGTGTGTGTGTGTGTGTATTGGTCTCTGTTTGTCCCTATAAAACTCACTTTATCCCTATCAGATACACTCTACCTACCTACCTACAGTAGCGCGTATTCAGGTCAGCCACTTGCAACACTGTTGCCATTTATCCCTTAGTGTTCAGTACAGTGACGTCACTGACGCTGGAAATTTTGAGACTATAAATATCGACTTGGGGATTTCCACTTTTTGCAGCTATACATATATACTAGAATTCATAAACAGGAACGTCACTCAAGCTGAGGCTATAAAAAGATAGTGGGATTTTCCAAAGGAAAAACCCACAAGTTGGAGCTATAAATAGATAGTGGGATTTCATAGGAATTTCAGCTGATTATAGATACATACGTATTTACCCACGATCGTCACAGAAGTTGATATTGTAAGTAGTTACTAATTTTATCCATTTTAGTCTAAACCATTGTAACTTAATTTTCGGGGATATGTTTATTTTCCTTTAAATTCTGGGACAATTTCGTCATTTTAGCGTTACTTTTAGTCACATCCATTTTGTCGTTGAGCATTTCCTTGATTATAGCTATTTATAGCATCATTACAATTATGCAAATGTTTGAACACCCCAGCAAGATTTCAGGTCTTGGTAATGCTTTATATATAAATCTCACGCTTGTACTAGTGTATGTATGTTTCTGTCTCTGTTGTGTTTGACCCTCTACCATCATTGTCCCTAGACAATCCCACCATGTTCAATTCCCCTTGACGCTATACAGACCCACCATGTTCAATTTCCATATGTTAAATTCCCTTTGACGCTAGACAGTCCCACGATTTTTCTCCATGTTCAATTCCCCTTGACGCTAGACAGTCCCACGATTTATTCCCATGTTAAATTCCCCTTGACGCTAGATTGTCCCACGATTTTTCTCCATGTTAATTTCCCTTGACGCTAATCTGACCCACGATTTTTCTCCATGTTAATTTTCCCTTGACGCTAGAGTTGCCCAAGGGGTCTTGTAATGCTAATTCCCCTTGACGGTAAAGTGGCCCACCTTACTACTGCCTTTGGTCTGCATGGTTTTGGTTTTCTTGGTTTGACTATTCCTACGCTAAGCTTATATTTAAGTCATATAGCGTCTCTGGGAAAAGCATTTTCTCATCGTTCATTTCTTCCTGTTGGCTTTATTTCTGCTATCGCATCAAACATAATAATATCACACTGGTTTCTTTCCTTTGGTCTGTCTCTACAGCAAATGTCATGCAACATCGCTGTGACGTTAACTAAGTTAAATGGTCCTTGGCCAGGAAGCTGCTGATCGTTAGCATAAAGCTGTTTACCCAATGGATTCCACGGGCCAGAATACATATGGCCAGAGACCAAACAACTTTTGAATTAGGACGTTTTTCAATAAGCACATGAAGGTAAAAGGCGCTGCGATATATTCTGCATCGCCTGCACATAGTTTAATGGTAATCATCTAGCTTCTTTGAACATAAATATCGTCGGAGTAGGTGGGCATCATACATCAGCAAAACACTAAAACCTAAACACAAAATATTTAATTATCAAGGACGACAATAGGCTGCTTGGGATAGCCGCTGCCAATAATGGCTTTGACAAAACTGAAATTTTCTTTTTCCACACCCAACAGATATTGACTTCACCATAGAATGACTGTTCTTAGTCTGATATAAAGTTTCCTCAAGGATCTATGTATTTTTCTTGCACGATACTAAGTACGTTGCAGTCATTCTACTTAAAGTTTATACACAAAGACATGTGGCCTATGACGATGCAGGACCAATCATGATTAAGTGACTTTATTTCTTACCAAGGTTGTTCAAAAGGAACTATTCGTTGTCCAAAGGTTGGCACCGCTCTGAATTGAGCTGTATGTTTATTGTGTATGTTCCTTGGCATCGCATTCTAATAAAGTGAAGAGAAACGATGAATTATCCACATTCTGATGATACTGTGATGAGTTATTAACGCAAGTTTTAATATCGCCTGATATATAATTTTCGACAGCGTCGGAGTGAGGTAGACTAAACAAATCAACATATTCTGCATCGCTATTATCTGACATGTTGACTGTTTTGACCAATTGCTAAAGAGTCGTCAAAATATTTACCGATGTTGATAACGCAGCTCTCATCACGCTTACCTGTTTTAGCTTCGTGTCATTTGATTGTGTGCTACCGGGTGCCTTCTCGATGTTATATTTAGCGGCCTTGTGGTCCAAGATACTGGAGTCTTTCAGCTCTCTTTTTTGTACCTAAGTTGCGCGACCAAATTATGTTCCTAAGAGCAAAGCAACAGCACACATGAACCACCGTCAGGAAGTAGAAGCAGTGGCAAGACTCATACTTAAGATGTGATGCAGATGTACTAAGTTTGACGCCTTTTTCTGCTGTGCTTTGTTTCGTCGTTTCATCATGCTGGAGGTTAGTCAGCTTAAGTATGTTACTGACACATGACAGCAGATGTATTGAGAGCTTCACTGGTAACGAACTGCCGCTTGTAACTTCCAGGCAATGTTCCTACATTTAGGTTCAGAGAGAGAGAGAGAGAGAGAGAGAGAGAGAGACCGAGAGAGAGAGAGAGAGCGAGAGAGAGAGAGAAAGAGAGAGAAAGAGAGAGAGAGAGCAAAGTATGAACGAAACAGAAATATCTCGTATAGACGACTCTTACACAGCATTCTTACCTCTGCTTGCGACCTGGGGTGCAGCAATTTTTTCAGTACTTGGATCATTTGATATAGCAACGCTTACAGAGATGTAGCTCATTATATCATATTATTTGAACACAGTACGAATTATCTTACACCATCACGCCCATCTTGTCATTAAAAACATCTAGTTAGAGAAACCGGTCTTACGTTATTATGATTGCAATGCCAGTAGCTGGTACAGGAAAGTAACATTTCCATTGGTCAGAATGTTACCACGTGATCAAAACGAATTGCGTTCATTTCTGTATGAACTGTAAGGAGAACTACTTTTCCACTTCTATAAATAGAGTCACGTGTACAGCATAAGATAAACACCGCCAGTTAAGGCAGACATGAAGTAAGCATGAACGAAAAACAACATTCTAACAAACAAACAAAAAATAATTGAAAAAATTGGCTTCCATTGGTTGAAGGACTGGTATTATGATGACTTTATTGCGATCAAGCTGGACATCCCAAGTGCTATAAATAGCTACGTAACAGAAAAACCACAAACATGTATTACTACGCTCAATTAAGATTTCTGCTTTTTAATGATGCAAGCAAAATAACATAACAAATAATTAAAATTTCAATAATAAGAGTTTAACGTTGTTTTTTCTGAGTTCATCGTGGATTAAACTGTCAGTTGCCGACTCACACGGCAAATAACGCCCGAAGGGCGTTATTTGCCGTGTGAGTCGGCAACTGACAGTTTATACCACGATGAACTCAGAAAAAACAACATTA
Source organism: Sinohyriopsis cumingii (assembly GCA_028554795.2). Lineage (NCBI taxonomy): Eukaryota > Metazoa > Mollusca > Bivalvia > Unionida > Unionidae > Sinohyriopsis > Sinohyriopsis cumingii. Next base: position 44,852,656 of record CM068837.1, read on the forward strand.
AGCTCTTACATGAGCGTAAAAGTTATAGCCTGCAGGTACTTTAGGTAATATAGTCCACCTGACCTCAACATCACTCGTATAATTTGTTCCTTTCATTCGCTTAGAAACGTCATAATGAAAAATAGGATCCAATTTTTGACATTCGTACAGACATATTTGAGTTACTGTATCGACATCCGGATATTTTAGCATGACGTAAGATCAAGCAAACGTTTTCTTCAGTGGTTCAAAATTACATTATAGCCTGCGCTTTGGATATTGTCTGCAATTGAATCGGACACCAATCCATATCAAGTCCATGCTGACAAATAACTGGCTATTTTCCGCTTAGTCTCCATTCCGTGCTAAAAGTAAACTTCCTGGTCTCTCGTATCAATAATTCTAGTTCCAGATTTGTTCATTTAAGGCGAATCCTTGTCCAAATACTCCACGTACTCGTATTCTGTAGGAGACGTATCAATAAGAGCCTCGTCAAAAAAACTTTGAACTACTCAGTGGTATATCTGGACAACATGATTATACTCATATGGGAGAAAATATTCTCATTAGACCAGATCGTGCCATAATTTTTTTTTACACGGGTGATATTTGATTTTGCGGCTGCGTATGTAACTCATTTAATTTTTTTTATTACGCTTAGACAGTATTTGTTTGGGTGTGCTAATCATCACTCGCTCCGCCTCTTTTGTATGCGCAATTTCTTTGATGAGCTCTTGACCTGAATAGGCAGGCGGAGGCGATCTGTTGCCGCAATCGTTTATTCCTGCTAAACCTTCTGCTGCTGCTGCGGCACCCGCTTATAAACTAGAGGCAACAAAAATAATTATTTTTGCTAAATCAGGCAGGACAGCCGCTATTCTAACAGACCTTGTTTTAAAAGGTCATCCCGCTATCTTTTTGTGTTTAATTCGTCTAGGATTCATTATATAACTCAATTACATAGTTTTATTTTTGCTAGCGATTATGAAAGTAAAATGTCAGACGCTAGCTATCCAAGTTAATAATGATAATAATAATGATAATAATAATAATGAGGGCTTTGTGTAGTGCCTAATCTTTAGAAACTCTAAGCGCTTTACAACATTAGACAACACCTATAACATAAAAAAACACAATGATATGATTACAAAAACAAGAACCATAAAATTAGAAAACGTAAAAAAATGCTGAAAATATTTAGGGTAGGAAACATTATTAGGTTTTTAAGTTTGTTCTTGCAGTTGAAATAAGTGAGTTTTAAGAGCACTCTTGAATGGAATCACTGTGTCTTTGTGTCTAAGTTGGTGAGCAATTCATTGCACGTTGCTGGGCCCTGGTATGCAAAGGAACGCTGTCCATATGACTTCAGTTTCAAAGCGAGAATAATTACTATACGATTGTCAGAAAAGGAGCGTAAGTATCTTGCTGGTGTGTACACATGGATGAGTTCCGATAGGTATGCTGGACTGGAGTCCGTCAGTGAAACGTAGCACAGAGAACAAATTCTGTGTTTGATTCTGGATCGAATGGATAGCCAGTGTAGGGTACAAAGAAGCGGTGGGATGTGCTCTGATCATGGTACTCTAAGTATGATCCGAGCAGCTGTTTTTTGAACTTTCTGAAGTTTCTGGAGTAGATATTGAGATGAACCAGACAGAATTGAATTACAACAGTCCAGTCTTGCAAGTACTAATGAACACACAAGTGTATGAGTGGCATCAACTGAAAGATATCTGCCATTGGAGCTGCTGCGTCTCAGCTCAAGATATGCAGCCTTGCAGATGCTCATGACATGTTGGTGCAATGTGAGAGTACTGTCCAGAGTAACACCTAGGTTTCGTAATGACTGAATTTAATGTTGGTGTTGCTGATATTTATTGTTTGAGGTAAAGGATGTGAATGAGAACGTTTTTGTGTTGTGATCAGAATGACCTCAGTTTTATCATACATCTGCAACGTGTTCCCTGTCATCCATGATTTCGCATCAGAAATGCACCTCTCTACACCTTGGATAAGAGCATCAACTTCAGTTGGGTGGCTAGATTTGTATATTTGGGTGTCATCAGCGTACAATTGGTGCGACACTGGATGATGATCTATGACACTTGAGAGCTGCTGAGAATATAGAATAAAGAGAACAAGTCCAAGAACAGACTCCTGTGGAACACCACAACATAGATTAACTGGGCTGGAGTGTATTCCATTTGCAGATGCGATTTGTGGCCTGTTGACCAAGTAGGACTTGAACCACATTAAGGCTGTATCATGAATGTCAAATAAGCTGGAGACGGTGATCATGGTCTATTGTGTCAAATGCTGCAGACAAATCAAGGAGGGTGAGGACTGTAATCTTTCCGCTAACCAACGCAGAGAGAATGTCATTAACTACTTTTAGAAGAGTATTTTCAGTACTGTGGCAAGGGGGATATGCAGATTATACATTGCTAAAAAGATTGTTTGAATTCAGATGAGATACAAGCTGGGATGGAACGACCTTTTCTAAGAAATTTTATATGAATTAGAGATTAGAAACTGGGCGGTAGTTTTTTAAATCGTTATGGTCGAGTGTTTGTTTCATTAGCAGTTTTAAAAAGTGATGGGAATTCCCCGGATGAGAGAGTTATTAATGTTTCACAATGTTTCCTGAATTGCATGTTATCGACATTGTTACGTCTGGTGTACTCTGCACACTTTTTACAAGATAATGAATTAGAGAATATTGCTTGACTCTCAGAGATTCAGTCACCGGACTGGGAATGAAACTGCAGATAGCATGGGTTTAATAATATCAACATATTATTCTTTTGAAACAACAAATTATAAGCAATACATTTACCTAGCTTATATTTACGGGAAAGTTTCCATCGTGCACGCTATCTTGCTAACGGATATGTGAGTTGAATATGAGCAGATCAGATCTCGAGGACTGTTGCTTAATGTGATATCAACATTCTAGTCGGTCTTAAGCGTCATTCTTTTTTTAGTGTAGAAGAAGAAATCTCTATAAGAATGTAATTGCTAATGTGACCTCGCTCGGTCACCATTATCTTTATGATATTAACAATGATGGCTAGCTGAACAGAGATGCCGCAATTTTGTTGTTGCTTTCAGTAGCATTTTGCAACGAACTCATGGCTATATTATATTGTGTGAAACGTTGCAATCGGCTTTTCCAAGTAAACTTTGCTGAATCAGCTTATCCAATATCTCTGATTTTAATGTCAACCTAAAAAGTTCAGATAGTCCGCAGTTGTAATAGACAACAAATATTCGTTCTCCGTTGCTGGTACCGAACTTGTTTTTTCTCTTATGAATACTTCGCCAGGTATATTGAGTTTCAGCAGTTGCTTAGTGACAACGTGAATGTGTTCATCTTGTTGCGATCATTTATTTATCGTTAACTGCTATGACAGAATCTTTCGCAAAGTCGGTAAATGCTTTGTTTTTCTCCTTATTCCCATTTAGCATATAGATAATTACCTTGTCTTTATTCAGGACTTTATTTGGTATGACATTTAAAAGCAAGAAATTCTGTCCTAAGCCATTTACACCAAACAGCATGTAGCAGCAATCGGAAAACAAAATATCATAGCACAATTTTGATGTGTTTTGCTTCATAACTAAATTTTTGCATTTTCGAAAGCCAATTATGTATAATAAATCCATGTACAGCTTTTGGTACCGACGATGGCAATGACAGCTTTAGTACAACGTCAACAATTTCGGATGCGGGACATAACGGACATGTAATAAAATCTAACGATATTATGACAGGACCATTAAATATTTTGGTGCAAAAACAAAAATGTGTCCGCGTCTACATATAACATTATTGTGGAAAACAAAGAATATGCAGAAAAATATGTAGGTGCCAAAGTTCTACTGAAAGAGGCTATCAATAATTTGTCTCGCGGGCGTGTACTTTCTTCTGGATACAATTTACTGTTAACGATCATTGGTAATCAGACATTGCTTTCTGTACCAGCTGTGTTTCCGCTATCTGGCGGAACTACGACAGGCCATAGCTGCATGCGAAAAAGCACAGCGATCTCACATTTGGCCACTTTTTGAGGTAGATTCCGCTAGGAAATATACTGCATGTACAAAGTTGTGTCCAAAGGATGACATGCTGATTAGCTCTCACCAACAGCAACAAACAAGTATATGAATGGCATCAGATATATCACATCTGAAATCATTGTGTTTCGTGTTTGTTCTCCGATCAGACGGATCTTTGTTATGAGAACTTCTGAGACGGCGTACAGAACCATAATTATTCAGGCACCAGAACATTTCAGAATTTCAGATCAGGCCAACGTTCCGACATTTGAGGTTAGCACAGCAGGTGTAGACGTAATCTCTAAATAATTATCAGGACCACACAGAAATAAAGCCCAAAAGAGGAGAAAAATATGAGGATACCTACGACTATACGGAAAATCGGATCAGACGTCAAACAGTAAGAAAATAAACACTGTAAGACAATGGGAACAGGAGAAACTATTACAAAGATGTTTGTCAGGGTTATGACAATGTCGAAACAATCCTGCAGTTGACAGATTTATCTACATAAAAGGGAGAGCACGATGACGATGATCCCGAGCCGAATAAAGATCATGAAATAGAAAAGCCACTGCCAGAACCTGAACTGAACAAGCACCAGCCTGAATCTATAGTAGAAAAGACTGAGCCTGAAATATAAAAGCCGCAAGAAGAAATTGATGTAAAATTGCCTCAGCCTGAGCCTTATGCAAAACTTCAACAGCGCAGTCTGATCCGGAACCTGATCGTGATGATAAGTAAAAGAAAGTAGCTGAGGCACTCGATAAAATTATCAGATACAAGTATACTAGCACTACACATCAACGTTTTATAAATGAAACTTACTACATCCTAAAAAGGTTGTATTGGTCTTGACCCGAGATCGTTTCCGCACCAGAAATACCTACCGGATGGTTTAATGAGAATGAGATTGCAAAAAAGCAGTTGAGCAAATTCAGTTGAAATCTAAAATTACAACATAATGAGATTAGCGAATATTTCTTTAGTAGCAGCATGCCACTACGAAATCTAAGACTGTGCATGAATGTTGTTGAACATCCATAAGGCGGTCAGCCCTTCGTTATCGAAGAGGAGAAACATCCTGAAGACGAATACATAATTGGCTAGAACTATATGCGATGAAGGACATCATAGACTTCAATCACATTAGAGGCAATCTCGAAAAGGGACAGCGCGAGAAACTTATAATATATTATCATAAATGAGCTTACAGTTTCATAACGTCTAACCGATATTAGGAACGTTATTTCTGCAATTCCACTGGCGCTAAATGCAGCTGGTGTTGATAACACATACGCCTTCCCCAAACCGTTTCTTCTAATTAATTCTGACATAGAAAATGTAGTGTAGAATACTCTTAGAAAAGTGGAGCCAGGACGTCAGAATAAGAATGCTATGTCAAAGTACGTTTATATCACATGTACAAAATTTTTGAACCAGATTAGGATTTCCTTATGTAGTACCTTCTTCAGCATGGCAGATTTAGCTTACGAATTCAAAATAGTGGACAGGATCGTTGTCGAACTAAGTCCTAAGTGAATGGGCAAATATGAAAGAAGTGTGCAAAGCATATTATACCACCCGCAACTTTCAAAATAAAAGTGTTGGTACTGCAGTTGAAATCAATGGTGTCTACTAAACTATTGTGAACAAGAAATGCTGCCTGAATTAATGGACTTTGACAACATTGTACTAAGCTCATTTGCAGCCAAGCTTACTGCATTGTTCTCCTATTATGCGCCTGACTCCTCATAGCGCTATGGCGATCTCTATGTAAAAATCAAAGTGTACCATATATTCTTTGTACCGTTCAGCTTGCATATTCTATATTCCTGCCTACGTGGTGTGAGAGCTCGTACGCTTCCATTATGTGTTCTCGGTCAAATTCGTACATTATATCACATCGTTTTCTAATCTATAATTTAAGTACAAATTTCCGCAATTTTGATATGGAACTTAATAATGTTTTTTCTTAGACTTCCACTCAAGAAATACAATTACAGAAGGCCTAATAAATTCCTATAGCGCGACAGCAACTAGCTTTCTCTAAGGGTACATCTTAGTGATATCGGGCTGATCTTAAATGCTTGTGGTAACGTAGTTGAAATCGTTATGTAAATCTTTATTTTTAGAAACAATGATAATTCTGTTTATGTAGAGCCAAGAGCTCTGGTATCCAATCTTTTGCAATATAGTGTTCTTTTCATTGAAATGCTATTTAAATAAATACATACTTTTTAGGAAACAAAAATTCTTTTTAAGCGCCATTCTGAAATTATTCTAAAGGCAGTGAATACTTTGTGAATTTGACTTCTTTCATTGTCCAACTTGTTTAATGTTAGATTGCAAATATTTTAAAATTATTTGCCGGATTCTGAATATTTCCTTGGTAGGTAAAGGAAGTAACCCACTAGAAATTGTTTTACTGCATGGTGTAAATTAATTATATGAAGAAACTAACAACGGCAAAACGAATACTGGCAAGCTGGAGTCAAAGACATCTGTCAATAGTTGGTAAAGTAATTGTTGTAAAGACTCTTGTTCTGCCCATATTCATACATCTTTTTTCAGCACTTCCTAACCCATCAGCAAAAGTTGAAGCAGAACTAAATCGCATGTTATTTAAATTTGTATGGGGTGGAAAAGTAGAGAGAATAAAACGTGATATACTAGTTTCCCCAGAAAACGAGGGAGGACTAAATATGATACACATATTTTCATTCATTAGGTATATTAAGATAAGATAGGTTAAAAGATTGCTGGAAAAGGAAGATGGAACGTGGCAGAACTTAGTCAATACAACTATACTCAGAAATAAAAAGGATATTTGGAATTTAGGGAGAAGGAAATTAGAAGAATTTAGTAAGTTCATTAAAAACAGTTTTTGGAGAGATGTAATTTTGGCAGTATCTAAATGGAAAGAAGAACCGCAAAGTCCTAACGAGTATCTATCCATGAGTATTTTAAATTTTGTCCCCCCTAAAATGATTTATCAATACAAATCCTGGACAGAAGCTGGTTTTGAAATTCTGAACGATCTAGTAGATGACCACGGTAATTTAATACCTTTTGAGATAATAAAACAAAAAACTGGAAGCGATGATTTCTTGAAATACTTCTCCTTAATATCCAGAATTCCTAAAGCATGGAAAGATGCCATAAAAAACCATCTAGTACATAATAATTTTGATAAGCAGGAGGATAAAATAACGAACTTGCGAAAACAAGATTCACTCAAGTATGTTTACAAAGATCTTTTACAGGAAACTAAAAGGCAACACACTGCGAAGCAAGAAGCTTGGATGCAAGTATTTAATAAAAATATAAGTAGTGAGGAGTGGTCTGATATATACAGCCGGGCAAAACGCTGTACCAAGGATACCAAGTTGATCTCTTTTAACTTTAAATTAATCCATAGAATAATCGCTACTAATGATTTTCTTAAAAGAATTAACATATTTGATGACAACAAATGTACTTTCTGTAAGAGTGAAACTGAAAGTATTCAGCATCTCTTTTATGACTGCAGTATTACTTCACAGTTTTGGTACCGTTTTATTGAAGATTTTGCACCTTTTTGCCCAAATATTGTACATCTGTCCAAAAAAGAAACATTTTTAGGAAGTGAACAACTGGACAGTTTGGGTAATTTTCTGCTTATTTTGGCAAAATATTATATTTATACTTGCAGATTCAATATGAAAAATCCTTCTATTTTTGCCTTTAAGCAAATAGTTGCAATGCATAAGAACATTGAAAAATACAATGCTAAGGTAAATAAAAAAGAGGACCAATTTCTTCAAAAATGGACCTCAACAATGAACATTTAACTTGTCTCTGTCTTGATGGTAAACAGGAACAAAATATTGTAATATCACAAAGGCCATGTCACCTAGATTGTGTGCCATATGCATGTGTATATGCGTGTGTGTGTGTGTGTGTGTGTGTTTTCTTTTTTACTTTCTCTGTAGATTATATTTATTATCCCTAGATTATCTGATAACCAGAAATGTTTGATTGTAAGGTGACCCTGGGATGGTTCCCCGACCCATTGGTCAACCTATTACGGGGTTAATAAAAAAAAAAAAAAAAAAAAAATAACAAAAAAAAAAAAAAAAAAAAAAAAAATGTTTTACTGCTCAAAATTCTGTTACCAATGTAACGTCATGAATTTCAAATGTACCACTTGTAACCAATTGAATAGATCTGATTCATACTTCGTATTGATTTTCCCAATTGCATGCTTCAACGAGTTACGTCTGCTGAGGTTAGGTGGGTGTCGGCGTATACAAACATTAGCACGCTAATACTATAATACTAATTTTCAGGTTTCGTAGTTTGAGTACTCCCACAGTCTGGTCTTTAGAATGTTGTTAAACGTTTGCACCATAAATGCATATTCATTTTAGTTATTAGAAAAGTACTGAGCATTGCCTTTCCAAACCGGTCATTAACTTTGCCTTTGGAAAAGTTTATCAGTATATTTTCAGGTTTTAATTTTTTAAAAGCACTCTATCTGTCATCTTCCTTTCGAGTCTATTGCTACGGCAACTAAAACACATTCTGAGAAAATATATGCCACTGTAAAGTTCGGCCCTTTATCGATCGTTGCAATTGTTTTTATGCTTGCCTATTAATAATATTTTATTTGCCTGCCGCTGGTCATCTGTGTTATTTACACAAAGCCTTCTGTATAAAAATCGGATTTCACGTTTTTGTAATGTGTAACCAGATTGTTCATTTAACCATTATTTAAGTTTAGTATATTTTTTATTCCAATAAATTATTTATGTCTTTTCGAATCACAGTAGGTTGACTTAGGTGTACTAGGTCCTCGCAATACTGAGCAGATGCAACTTTGTTTAGTTATGCAGACTTAATACGTAATATGTTAATGCTTCATTCCGTACTGTTATGACAATCTTGCTATCGGGATTGATGAGGCTTATTTCAAAGTTATAATCTCTAAATTCAACATACAAACCTTAAGGTTTGCTGAAATAATGCAACACATTATGTTTTATTTTTGAAATCGGCATATCAACATTTAAATTCTACTCAGATTTATTTTATAACGTAACTGATTTTGACCGCTCTCTTGTACCGACGAAACCTTTAAACAAATACACGCCTTTAATTGACACTAAGACTCTTGTTAAACGGACAAAATATTTCTCAAACCTTTCAGAACACTGTTGAATTCATCACAGTTTAGCTTCGTGCCATTATTTATGTTGTTTACTTTCGGTTATTAGTTTGCGTTCTACTCAGTGAACAATGAAGCTCTTAAATATCACTATGGTGAAGGTATTCTTTGTTGCAAAGAATTGGAGTGGTCCAGAAACATTCTTGTCTAGGGTACAATATATGTAATATGATTGATTTTAAGTTTTCTTTACATACTCCATTACTTCCGAATCCCTACTAATGAATATTATCGCAAACGCTTGTTAATTATAGGGCGTATAGGACATAGATATGACAACTATTCGTATATAGAAATGAGAAAATGACAGGTGACATTATCCATGTTTTTATACTTCTTATTGCTCTGAATGTCTTCCCGAAGTATCCATAATGTCCTTTCAACAGCATTTCTGACATCTGCCTCTTCCGTACGTCTCATCAGATCTATAAGTACGTCTACTATATTAAGTTCATTGTCATCTAGAATCTTTTTCTTGTTGTCTCTGTTGAATGCCAGAACCCAAATGGCTTCCACTGCCTCTGCGTAATGATTTTGACACATCCGATATTGTATTAGCAATATATGTTATATACCATCCACCATGAAAGAAAAAACATAAAATCAAATGGGAAACTATAATCTGACGCTGTACACAAAATCAAATCGAATAATTGATATAATTGTCCTTAGTACTGTGGCGAGGGCGATATGCAGATTGTACATTGCTAAAAAAACTTTGAATTTAGATGAGATACAAGCTGGGATAGAACAACCTTTTCAAAGAGTTTTGATATGAATGGGAGATTATAAACTGGGCGATAGTACTTTAAATCGTTATGGTCTAGTGTTTCTTCAGCAGAGGCTTTACAATGGCAGTTTTGAAAAATGATGGAAATTCCCCGGATGTGAGACAGGTATTAAAAACATCAGTTAGTGAAGGCAATACTCGATCTAAGCACTCAAGCAGCAGTGATGTTGGAATTGGATCAAGTTCATATGACTTTGGTGCACTCTTCATCAGGATTGTACGTACAAAATACATAGAGACAGGTTCAAATGCTGCTAATAGTTGCCGCTCAAATTCTGTATCCCAACTGTATGGTGACGACGAGTCAGTTGAAATCGTGGTGTCAAGCTTATCTCTAATGGTTTGTACTTTGTCACGGAAGAAATTTGCAAACATGTCCGGAAGATCAACTGGAGAGAAGGTAGTTGGAAGTGGTGTAGACTTGTTCCTTCACATCAGCTTGTTAGTAATTTCGACGAGCTCTTTGCAGCTGAAACTTTCCATGATATTAGTAATATAGTGGGCTGATTTCGCTGAATGGACTATATTTGTGACATTCTTCTTATCGGCTTCATATATTTGCTTATGAATAATGAGTCTGGTGGAAAGCCAAAGCCTCTCAGCTTTACGGCGGTCTCTTTTAGCAGTGCGAAGCTGGTCCCTAAGACTGCTATACCATGGAGAACACTTATGAATTGATACTCTGCACTTGGTAGCTGGGGCATATATGTCAAGCACTGAACGCAAGCAGTTATCAAGTTGTTCTGCGGTATGAGGTAAGCAAGTTGTTAGGTTAGTTTGGATGTCGTGCATTAGTTTGGTTCTATTTATCGTACGGAGATTTCTCTTAGTAGCAGATAAAGATGGAGGGTTAGGGACTGATACATCAAGATGGCATATAATGCAGAGGTGATCGAATGCAAGGTTATGGGAATCCAGGGAGGACCGTAGAATGTTATCATCAGGTCTATGAAGAATCCAGTCTAAAATGTGACCATGTTTATTTGTGTGTTGGTTAACTGATTGCTTGAGGTTGAAAACATTAATGGATTCTATGAGTTTTGATGTATTTGGGTTTCCGGGACAGTCAAAGTGAAAGTTGAAATAAGAATAATCAGGTTGCCACTCATCGAATTTCCATAGTCCAGGTGATTCGGAAACTGCTCCAAAGAGAGAGAGTCAGCCAGCTTGTTTTTTCTACTAGAAAGAGGGCGGTATAGGCAAAAAATATGGACTGACCTTTGTTCCAGTGTGAGTGTGGTTTGGACCAGTTCAAAGGATGTGTGGTCGAAATTGAAAGTCGTGGTGTGGTTAAGACGTTTTATCATGGAATTATTTGTGATGACAGCAATTCTACCTCTGCGCGAATTACGGGGGAACGACTTGATGGAGTAACGAGTGGTTGTTAGATCCACACACTTGGGCTCATCGCCTGCTGTTTTTAGCCAAGTTTCTGTCATGGAAAAGATGTCAATATTTATGTGCGCTTTTCCGGTGGTCCTACTGAATGGGCATCGAATAATGCAATACGCAGAGGTATCTCTTGGATAATTGACACAAAGGTTGACGAATTAATTGGGATTCGAATTACGTTATCTAAATTAACGGTCGAACATGTTTTAAATTGTTGAGCCGAAATAAGGTAGATAACTGGAATTCTTCTTCCTGTTCTCCGCCAGCCAGCTTTGAAACAACGTTTCTTTTTCCGTTTCTGTTTACATTTAGGTAATGATGAATGTAGTCCTAGTTCGCTTAGTCTAGAGCACAATGTAGCGTGGAGAGCCAAGGAGTGATCATTTAAAGCAATTAATGAGGGTCCATCGTAGCATAAACGGGTTGACTGGCGAGTATCACGTGATGGCGGTTTGTTCAAAAACAGTGAAGCAAGACAGCTGAGAAAAAGATTAATTGTTCTCATTTCCAAAACAAGGAGATAAAGAAACACATACGAATTTAACAGCCAATACATAATAAACACAATAACGTAGATGAAAACAGGCAACAAGCACAAATATCGTGAAAACGGCACTAAAAAACGGAACAGCAGCTTCAAACCGGTTACGCGATGGCGGCCATTTTGTATAAGTATTTTCTGTCTGTAAGAGTTTAAAACTACACTTTGATAGTTTACTGACCACTCGTCACCATCAGGTACCTCGGGATTTTTCCATTTTCTTATAAGAATTCCATGTTTAATGAAATAACAAACATGTACTTCAGTGGCTTCAGTTTCAGCTATGGCCTTTCTCATCAAAAGGCAAAGTAGCGAACAATAAAAGACTCTGTAAACCTCCTGTGTCCTTATAATTTTAATATTGATAGGATTAGCCGAATCACCCAAGTGTGATATAGAACCATTCGATATGAATGGTTCAGACTTCTACATAATAAAATCAGACGGGGATTTTATGAGACCCAACAAATGTATTGCTTTCAATACAAGACGGTGACCTTGACCTCTTAGAAATAAGAGCATTTGGAATATGTCTGTACTGATCCTGGTGCCTATTTGTCAATTTGTAACAACCCGAAATTACATGCCTTTTCTTCTTGCGATAGGTACACGTAAGATTAGACAAGGATCTTTGATCAAGCTTAAAAGAAGCTTGATGCTTAGAAGTTGTGCCAGATTTAGATTAAGAATGGCTTATATTAGGCTGAAATACTGTTCTGACCGAAGACTGTTGAGTGGAAGTCTTATTTACAAAATAAACTTTTATTAGCTATAGAATACTCGTCAGCCGCACAAGCAGCATTTTCCAAGGATTCGACCTTATGCTCATCAATAATGTCATTATGGATACACTTCTTAAAATCTTCAAGTAATACAAGCTATTAAAGATTTTCATTATTTTGATCAACCTTCTTGGTAAAGCAACATCTATCAAATAACTCCTCTTTTGAAATTGCAAATTCGACAAGAGTTTGTCCAGCTTCTTTGTTATAGTTCCTGAATGTGTGTCGATAAGCTTCAGGGACTAACTCATAACCCTATAGGATGCATTATGTCACCAAATCATAGTCAGCACTCGGCTGTACTGACTGGGATGCCTAAAATATCTCGGGATTTGTCAAAAGGTGTACACTGTAATAACTGAGTCTAATGCTCCCTTGGTCATTTAAAATTTTCAGCAAAGTTTTCAAAAGAAAAGGCAAATATTTGTCCCCATCTTTTTCTCTAAAAGGAGGCACTAACCTAATATTCTTTGTAACATCAAAACTTGAACTTGAATCCAAAGTAGGAATGTGCTTTTCACTTGCCACCTCCATTTCTTTTATTCTACATTGATATTCCCTCTCTTCCTTCTAACTTTGCATCAGTCTCTCTTTCTCTATTTCTTGTGCCTGAGTACGACCTGAAATAAAGATTTCCATTTTTGATGATATTGTAGACAAAAACTTGCTGATTTCAGTAAAGATTAAAAAATTGTAAAATCAGACCATGGATTTTTTTTAAATTTCAAAAACTAGGGGAATTCAAATTTAAAACAGCAAAGATTTCTGAAATATTTAGCCAAAACACATATGTCCAAGGACAAGCACCCCAACTTTCTTTGTTACGTGCTTAGGCTCTCATAAACAGTAACAATAAAAAAGTGATGACAACAAGCTTTGTAAAATGTAACAAATAATTTATTTGCCAAGAAACAAGGTAAAAATGAAAAATATAGAACGTATGCTTTTAGGAATCAATTCCAAAAATGATACGAGAATAATCCAAGAAAAATTGATTAGAAGTCCTAGTAATAAAATGTTCAAATGAATTTGAGATCGAGTCCCGACGGAAATCCAAAATGGAAGGCGATGACGTATACTGTAGCCAGTATAGTATTTACGTGTCAACAGTTCTTTTTTGATCCACAGGCAATATTATTCCGGTGATTGAATTAGGAATAAAATTTACGTAAATTTATTTGTCCCAAAATTCTGTACGAGCATTAAAATATTCCCATGGAAAAGAATTAATCCCTTACAGTCAAAATAGTTTGAAGAACAATTAAAGCATTAAACTCGAACTGGTCACAACAGAAAAAACACCATCTTGACGTTGAAATGTTTCAAAGACCAGCTCACGAAATTATCTATAGAAAAAAGTTGTACACTAATATAAGACGCAAAACAGATTCCCATATGAGGTTCACTTGAGTTCTTTTCAGAACAAGATAAAAGCTATTTACATGTTTAACACCACGTGCTCCCAGTACAATATCAATTTCACTAACAAATATTACACTAAGAATAAATAAAAAAAGTTGTTTACTTCAACGCTTACTAATTCTATATCAAGATCAGGAACTAGGTCAGCGTTTAGACAAAATGCTATATTAGTAGGTTTTACGAAAAAACAATCAAATCAAACTAAGTTTTTGAAAATGTCATATTCTAGTAAACACAATTACATTACTATCACATGTAATGAAATATGTAAACTCACAATCAAACAATTAAATTAAATCAAATATAAAATAAATCAATTATACAAAACACAAACCAATGTTCTTTATGTAATTCCTACTATAAGCATGTGCATGAGAGAATGCTTTTTTCTAATCCTGTAGCAAATTAATAAAGGTAAAGAGTACTAATGTCAATATCCAAGTAAATTCTTATCGCTAAAATATAGTAAACACCACATAGAGTTAAGCAAATCCGTCTAGCACATATCTGCATTTCAAATGCCGCGTGTAGTATCAAACAATAATAATTGCTTAAATTGCAAACAACTGTATTGGGAGTTAAAGTTATCATTCGCAAGTTATTATTCCTTGTAAAATTAAATCAAACTTTGCCAAGGTTGCATTAATCTATTGAGATAGTAAATTGTAACTACATAATCATGTATAAGGGTGCTGATGATATTTGCAATTTGAATTATTATAATAATTGTATGGCTTTCACTGCTGTTTGCTTGCCATCGTCTGTAAGATCAGACAAAATAAAACAAGGCATCAGGAATAATACGTTGATAAAATTAAGGCCAAGGGAGGCCACAAACAGAATTATACTCAATTGTAGTGTATGTTATGTGGAGGATTACCTCTTCGTTTCGTAGTAGAAAATGATGGAAAAAGGCAATCCATATGCCTTAGCAATATCACAATGCTGTCATAAGTAATCGTATTATCTTGGATGCTAACGCTTTCTAGTTTTCAGTCAAAATGTTCAGCTCTCTTTCTCCCCCCCCCCACCCCACGGCCTGACACAATTGGGTGACGACTTCGTAAACATTATTGCATAAGCAAATACTTTATCAAAATTGTATTTGTTACCTAACTATAACCTCCATTCAAAAACGAATGTTCATATGTGTACCATTGTTGAGTAGATGGCCTTCTAGTTAATTTATCTTTCCGGTTTTATCATATACTATGCGGCATTAAGAAACATTTGATTTTTGCAAATCGAACCTTACTAGTATATTACGTTTTCTTACAAATATGGATCAGGGCTCCCTTCAGCAAATTAGAAAATTCATGTCATGAGGAAAATATTTTTCGGATCTTGAAATTGCGATGTCTAAGAGTGCCCAAAATGAAAATGTCAACAAACATCAAAAGTCGAAATTATTCAAATATTTAAAGATTTACTGCCGCCATTTAAATGCGAATTAGACTCAGCGATTTAAGTATGTTTTAGAAATATTAATGTAAATCAGTAGAATTACATGTGAAATTCCGTTTCTAGACTAGTTGTTATTTGATTGAAGGTGAACCGGCATTTTCGTTGATGCTGGCAAATTATTAGACATTATGGATGTAGTTAAATTTCTTATTATATAAAACACATTTTAGCACTAACAAATTGATTTACATAAAGAATGAGTACTATATGCACAAACGGGATGGGCTTGTAAATTTTTTCTAGTGTATTTACATGTTATAAAACTCATAATGAATATTTAAATATTAGATTTCCCTGACTGTTTTATTTTCAAAACTGACTAAAGTATTCTGCATCACAACAGCAAATGATTATGCCATAATATCGTGCTTAGATCACATTTTACTAAAATGGTGTACAAGCGATATGCCTTGCGGCGATTCAGGAAAAACATCTTTGTAAATAATCTGTCCCTTGTAAACTGCTCAGTGGAGTTCATCACAATTTCTGACATATGATTTGATTGCCCTGCTAAATTGAGTCAGTAACAATTAGATTTCATTTTCCTTGTAACTAATACTACCATATAGCCAGAGATTCCATATCGCTGGGTTAGATTAACTGTGTCCGGAGGAATAACATATTTTTACGGTTTAATGTATATTGGTCGTTAAAGGCCGATTTATTTGCTGGCGATTACTTACTGTGCTTATTTACTATGCTTAGATAAACCTATTATTGGGAATATATCCTATAAACGGAAATACCAGTTACTTGCTGCTAACGTTAATTCAGATCACATTGAGGAATAGAAACATAAAGATAGGCTATGTTGATTTAACATTATGGAAACATACTTTTAATGTCGCAAAGATGTATTGATACTAGTGGGAAGTATTAACCACTGATTCGGTATTAAAACCACTTGAAGAAAATTATTGTGATTCATTGCTATGTAATCACAGAAAAAATAACATGCCAGTTTTCAGTCTTTAGCAGGGTGAGGAGACACAAATATGAAAATGTAAGTAATAACGCTTCTTCAACATGACCGCGTCGTGCTCACCTGTTTTGTTTCTTTGATATATATTGTATGTCATTTGAACCGGTGGTCAATAACGTATGCTTTAACCCTATAAAAAATTGAAAGAAAAACAAATCATTTAATAAATAGTTTCAGGAGAAATGATCACAAGCATAGTTACAAGCTGCAAAGAAACGACTGAAGCCTTCCTCTTGATAAATGATGCTCGATCTATGTTCGAAGCTATCGATTAATGGCAATTTAATCCTTCTCTCCATTTGACCTCGTCATCCAGAAGGATCAGAAGTGTATTATGCCACATCTGGGTTTAATTCGAAAATAATACAATCTTGACACTTTGAACTTTTCGGAGTCTATTAACCTCACAACCTTATGTTGTCAGTTTGGAACCGCGAGCAGCAATATTGCTTGAGATTGCTTTATGACGCTGAAATGTGTAAGATATCTAGTTTTTCTCATTATTAAGTACCATCCTTCCTGTCTAGTACTGCTAATATCCTATATCATTCAGACATTAGGGTTTCATGTGCCTTTTGTTGTAATTACATCGTATATTTTTGTCATGCATTTATGTTATCAATCGAAAACATAGGACAATTAGATGATATTGTATCTGCAACAAGGAGCAAACAGTCAGTCAACTGCTACCAGAATAACCGAGTTTAATTCGTTATTTCTCAAAAATTGAATAAAAAACGACAATACCTAGATTTTGTTTTAATTTAATCACCTAAGCATGTATTTGTGAAGTTGCTGTTAGCATGTACGTAACATCAGTTATGTTCTAAATGCCCAGTTCGAGTCATTCATCTTTATCAGACTAAGACGAAAAAAGAATATGTATGCATTGAAAGAAAGAGCACATACATAGAATAACCACTATGCATATTATACGTTAATTAAGGTCTTCCAGTTGATTGACTGTATATCGTTTTACCACTGAACTAACACTACCAACAACCCAACTTGTTACGCTCATTTATGACCGGATAGAGATATTTGAGTATGTTCTTTTCACAATGCGGCTCATAGACTCAGTGAGGACCTCATGGTTGTTTAAAGTCAACCGGTCTTAAATCACGCCTTAACCATCTCTATGTTTGTTCTCTACATACAGAAATTAGTAAACCGAGTTGGCTTTCATTTTAGCAGAGGTTATGCGTTTCATCTCCAATACTAAACATACTGTGACAGGCAGTCACCAAACAAGACTACCCATTGGGAAGCCTAACTGCGCACTAAACTGTTGATTCGGCCAATTTGAATTTATAAGCACACAGAGCTCTTTATTTTTAGACCCATGCTATTTATATTTAAACTAAACCGTGTATCAAAAAATATGAAACTCTCAAGCTAGGCCTTAAGAATTTAAATTCAAGAGTAACTAATAGAAAATGAGCCAGTTACAAAACTGTGGGCACTTTTGAATTAAACGCCATCCTACATAGATACAATTTCTGGATAGATTGTCTGCTATCAATAATCCACAAATTATACTATAGAACAACTTCAAATAGACAATCACACATCATTATTTATCATCCCCACTGAAACCTAAACTTCCTTTTCTCACATATAAAGTTCAGCACGTGTTGTAGTCCTTGAACTGCTCATTACATAGACAAAGACGTTAACCAAAATAATTTGTGCAATCTAAAGATTTTGCAAATCATATATGTAAAAGTAACCTCATTAAAGTAAATGTGCAAACTATGCATTCTGAAGTGATAAAAAAAGATGAAGTCCAGATTACAAATATTGATCAGTAATCACTCACTGCATTCATGAGCATACATGTGTAGTAACAATGCATACTAGCCATCATTTAAACTGTGAGTGCCGATGACCGATATGTTGAAGGTACTAGTGTTAATGGGATTGTCTTGATCCAAAATACAAGACATCTAAGTTTGCTGTGTGATCACGATTTTCTATGCAAAAATGAATAATTTAGTGACACTGGTGATATCAGTGATAATTGGAATTATATAACGCGGGGTTAAGTGGAAGCTAAGTTCAATCATCTTGACTAAAACCTGGATCTAGAAGATGATGCAGATCTGAATTATACTTTCTGATAAAGTCTCATGTTTTAGATTATTTTGAAATTGATGGTATATATATATATATATATATATATATATATATATATATATATATATATATATATATATATATATACCTTTGGTCAACATATCAAACACAGCTCTATCTTAAGTGTTGGGGTAATTGTTAGTATATATGATGTTAATGAGTTTCTGCACGCTTAGCAAGTTTTAATTTTGAAATAGGGATCGCAAAGCCAACATAACCTGGTCTTTCCACGGTTTTTAGAAAATGCGTAATTTATAAGCAGTTTTTCGTTTTAATCAAATTTGAAGTTTCTTTTTCAGAAATGCATTTTGAGTAAACAATGTTTACCAGAATGTTTAAAGTTTATATATTACTCATTACATTTAACGTACAAATTCCCGAAGGCCTTCGTTCGTCATAAGTGATTTTCTTGCGGCATCCATAGCTTAAAATCCTGAATATGTACACTATATGAAAACGGTTTCAGGAAGTTGTTTAAACCAAGCAAAAAAATCTCGTACTCTCAATTTATCGAGACCGAAACCATATAAGTAAAAGTGACATACTTAAGGAACAAAACTATTTTAAATATCAGTGGCCATATACATGCTTCTGATACAATTTAATGTCTCAAAATAATTTAATAATTTCTGAATTATGCATATTACGAAGTTACCCCATAGCAATAATTTCAAATCAAAACAAAATAAGGTGTATGTCACGCACCTTAGTGAAGAATGATCCCATGACTCTACCGATGATAGTACACGGTGTGGTAACGTGTCCTTAAATTCTTTTTATCACCAAACATATTTTGTTATTTCGCTTTCAGTTGCCAAGAATAACTACACGTCGTCTTGCAATTCCGATCGTAACAGCTAAATAGAGCCGACCTGATCTTCAAGTTATTTTTATCTGAAAAGGTATTTCTGTGTTGTAGTTTCGTAAAGAAGGAGAAGTGACCTTCAGGACCTTGTATATAGTTCATGATACGTCAGTAAATAATCATTTTAAGATACATTAGAGATGCATATAGCTGTCAAATGATACAGCTGACAAAAACACGAACAGGAAAGCATAATATAGCATCACTCGCAGCCACCGAAGATGACACAAAACTGATAAAGAGGCAATGAAAACGAAGTTAATACGATATTACCAATTATAGTCATTTCATAAATTAGTGTAGATAACTTTGTTAAACATGACATAACTATGTAACGTATACAATATATCCACTTAGAACTGTTTGCTTCAGAGAGAAAAAGCAATTACGAAATCCACTAAATTTCTGATAGTGATAAATGCCTATGCAAAATGTACTGTAGTTTATGTATCTATAAACCATAAATGAGTGTTTTCTTTTAAATGAATATCAGATAGGTGAATAATGTTGCAGAACAATATTTTCATTACACTGAGGAAGGTGCAGTACAACTGCGTTACCACCATCAATAAAATATTCTTGCTGTGTTTGTTTGATATTAACTAGATTTAGAAACATGTAGGCGAACTGAACAAAGATAGTTTTCTCAAAAACCAATCAACAGACAGATCCTTATCTTCATTCAATTGCATATCATCATAACAGTGCTTCGGTGATAAAAAAAATGAGTTCGTTTTAAGTCATAACGAGAAATGTATAAAGGTTTAGATGCATCTATAAACTATCCAGACCTGATTTTGTACTGATGTCTCATGGACTTGACATAAGCTGCTTAGCATCCTCAAACAAAATGTATTTATAAATATAGTACAAGTAACAATTACTTAGAAGGGTCATGAACTCAAAGTTGACCTTCGTTCATCCAAAGGTTAAAATTAAATATCGCTGTATGTTCTAGAAAATCATTTACTATTTATATATTTTCAAGGAAAGATTGTGAAAATGATTTACGGATTGCTTATAAAATTACAAGACAAATTCAACTGGATATAAAGGTACAATCGCGCTGTATAGTGCTAGAGAAAGTTTCAAAATTCAAATTGGCAAGATATGTCACAAGCTTCTGGGTTTATATAGCAGTCTTAAGAATCACATTAAATGGACAAACCTTCAACCCTGCAGCTCGAGCTAGCTGCCTCAGACAGACGCCACTTGCGAGCCCTGATCAGTAAAGCCTGTTCCACCTTCGAGGTTGAACGCCGCCAGCGTTTTGCTGCAGTTCATGAGAGACTCACAGATCTCTGTCCCAGCCTCCCCCAACCACAGGTGCCAAATGCCCCACCTGCAATCGCCTGTGTACATCGGAATTTGGACTGTCCAGCCACATGCACGTTCACCGTCGTATATAAGAACTAGTGGAAAGAAAGTTTAAGAGCATTTAAAATCGTCCAACAGTTTATCGAATAGTAACTTCAAAATCAATGCATCTTTATTTCGCTATCAAAATAGGAATTTCAACGGGACTTGATGTTATTCTAATAATTGAAAATCAAAATAACTAAACTTGGTGAGAGAACGGAATGTATTGTCGGGTTATCACTCCATCTGCTAATACAGGTAGAAACATGGGTTCTTTCATCGTTAAAGTGCATGACACATATTTTCATTTTGATCTGAAAATATTACAAAGGGATGACATGGTAATATACAACTTTGGGAAATTGTCAAATTATTTCTGAGATATTAAATCGCTTCAGCAGCAAATGTGAGGCCACGGGTAATTAGAATAGTTGCATTATTTGGTCTGTCACTTATATGTTTTGTCTTGATCAACCCAGAGCAGTAGTGTTTGGTTTTAAATGACCTACCGTAGCAGAGTTCGCATAACTGACTTCGTATAATTGGCTTATGCAGGATTTTAAAATACCGATGCCGCAAAAAATCACTTATGAAGAAAAAGGGACATCGGGAATTGGTTTACTTAATTACCCTATCTAGCCTTAGCCTTAGCTTTATGCAGGTTCCGTCGGATATTTCCGTAAATGTAGGTGGCGATAGAATAATAGCATTTACACTGGTTTAAATGCAGAAAGATATCTCATTAACTCGTAGATTTTACTAAAGGATTATAACACGTTTAAGCGTGGTGTATCTTATTTGTATATATTTATGTTCGAATTTTAGGTTTGATGAAACCATTTGCACACCTTAGTCATTAATATGCTGTTAGAAATTTACTTACATAAAACAAAATCAGATGCACGAAAATATTCCATTCTTTTGATCATTAAAGTAAATCATATTCGAAATCAACACCGATAACAACATTTCTTCTCCCACTATTTTTATCTAATTCTTTATATTTCTCGTTTGAAACGTCAACGCTCTTTTATATTTTAATATTTTTTGTTGATTTATGGTTGTGTCCCTGACCTCACAAAACATTTTCCTAAATGTATTGTTTGTGGCTTTCCTGTTTCGTTTGTAGATTAAAGCACAGATTATACATATTCATTTGCATATTATTATCCACATACTATGTACATATATTTTATACAACTTGATATTTTGGTAACGTCTAAAGTGTAATTTAGGCTGATTATAAATTGTACTTATTGTCATCAGATCAATAAATATAGCAAGATAACCCGTTTGAGAGTATTACCATTTTAACTGCTCAATGTTTATCAAAACAGTTCTAAGTTTTCACGTAAATTATTTTTGCATGCGCAATTAATAGGAACTCAAAGTCACCATTTACGGATTTTACCCTCGTAGTTTATATGATATTCATTTCTGAAAAGAGAAATTAAAATTAAACTAAATTCGAAGATCTGCGTATAAAGTACAGACTTTATAAACACCTAAGATAGACTATGTTTTGTTGGCTTTACGATTTATCTTTCAACTTAAACCTTTATAAACCTGCAGAGCATGGTTTATAATATCTGATTTCTTGCCCATATATATATATATATATATATATATATATATATATATATATATATATATATATATATATATATATATATATATATATATATATCCGAAATAACTGTGCATATACATGATAATTCATTACTAGGTCGTCATGCGAGTGTGTCTGCTACACACGAGTGCAGAAAACACCAATTAAGTAACATCATTTTTCGGTGATGTGTCCTTAGTCATGGGGGCTCGAATATGCTGGCAAGGCGGTGGGGGCCTTTTACACGCGGGCATGGATTCTTGTCTCCGTAGAGTACGAAATAAAAATTCTCTAACCTGTATGACAGTATTATTTGTATTAAAATGTACCTTCAATTTCAATTTAAATCAAAACATGAGATTTGATCAGAACCTTTCAGATCTACTTTACTATCGAGATATAGGTTTTAGTCAAGAGGATTGAACTTACGCTCCACTTAACCTCGCGTTACTTAACGAATATAATACTCAAATCACACATGTTGCTAAACTGTTTATTATGGTATAGAAACTCGAGGCCGCATTATGAATTTAAGTCTGGTGATTAAGACACACCGATTGACACAGTGCATCAAACACAGTCTGTCATCGGCACTAATGCTTTGTATGGTCGCCTGCGTGTATTGTTGCAAATGTAGCGACTGCACGCATCCTAATAATTTTAACTTGTTCTTTAAATCCGAATTGAATTGGATTACAGAGAGATGTATATTTGTTGAATAATATGTAAAGTAGATATTTACAATAATTTCTGCTGAATGCTGCATCTTCTTCCAGAATAA
Organism: Sinohyriopsis cumingii; assembly: GCA_028554795.2. Classification (NCBI taxonomy): domain Eukaryota; kingdom Metazoa; phylum Mollusca; class Bivalvia; order Unionida; family Unionidae; genus Sinohyriopsis; species Sinohyriopsis cumingii. Next base: position 44,876,026 of record CM068837.1, read on the forward strand.
TGACTGATCCGTCTACCTTTGCAAATGCAGCTATTGTCACTATGCTTCGTTAATAAATATAATTGTCTTAAATGTACCTCTTTAACAATTGTAATTGTCGTTTTTGATATAAATATATATACTTTTATAAGTTCAAAATTCAAACTGTACCTAACATATCCAAGTGTTTGTGGCATAAAACTGCACATCATCTTTGAATTATATCCTCTTCGGTTTCTCAACAGTTGTCGGTCGTTAGGAGGCACCATTTTCTAAAGATTGTTATAAATGTAATGTCTATCGGATGCAACTTGAATCGTTCGAAAATTTTACAATATAGCCAACAATAAACGCATATATATATATATATATATATATATATATATATATATGTGTGTTACATATATGCAGGGTTTGTCACTAAAGTGGCTTTCGTTACTCCCGATGGAGACTTTTATTAAATAATCTAGGGATAACGATGTGTGTTTTCCTTCCTGTTCGTTAACAAGTTTGGAATATGTGTCAAGTTATGATAATGTTGTGTATATCCATTGCATTTCAAATAGAAATCCAGTATTTTAAAACAAATAGATGAGATTAAAATTACGATTGTCTATCTAAGTCGTTCTCGAGTATTTCGGGTTCATTCAATCAACAATATTCGAGGTTACAGAATACAGGTACTATTCACCCGGCATGGATTATATATTTGTTTGAGATACAATCTTACCCTTTGATGGCCTCTAAATACTGTGCTAAAGGAGACCAACGGAAACATTAAATAATAATAAAGGACTATAGAAGAAAACCTTGTTCTGAAGTATCATCTGCGACCGCAATGCCAATATTTAAATATTGGCATATATTCTTAGAGTTGAATTTCCGTGACATGTTATGGATAATTTCCGCGCCTATTCAGTTACTTTCGTGATGTGACGTCATATTAGCGACCCCAGGATTACTACTGGCAGTTTCCAGAGTAAAAGACGATGTCGTTTAGCATTGCTTGTGTAATAGCACATTAGAGAAAGGCTGTGGACGACATTTTTGTTCTTCGCCAAAGATAAGGGCATAAAGAAAGTATGGATACATTATCACAAACGAATTGATTTGAAAGCAACAGCATACAACACTCTATGCTCATTACATATCTCAAAGGAATGTTCCGAAAGGGATCCTGAAAAATGGCAACTCTAGGATACGCAAATTGTAGGCCTAGTCTAAACGTTGGGGCTGTTCCAGACAAACAGTTGGATATTTTAAATCCTGTGAAAAGTGTTACACGTTTGAGTTACAAAAATAGGCGGAAGGCCGAGTAAGTAAACACAAAATTCAACAATCAATTCACAGATCTTTTATCTACACTAGCAGTGTTAAAACAACGTGATAGCGCGACACCCGGGGCCCCTCTAATTTTAGTTCAGGCCCATCGTATATTCAAAGTGAGGTGCCCCTCGGGTTTGTCGAAAACAATTGTTTGCTTGAGTAAACTTTGATAGTACTGATGAAAAGGTTAAATATATTTTCAAGATGTTGACATTCAGGCCTTTACACGGCACAATCTAAATCACATCACTACTTTCCTAGGTGAAATTGAGATCTGAGTTTAATCAAACTGAAGCTTTGCTGAAAAAAAAAGATTCTAAACCTGAAACGATTGTGTTTCGAGAAAACGCAATTTTACATTATGGAATTATAGTTCTGGCTCCTGCCGCTGCTCTCCTAACAAACAGACTGCGTACATTTTTCAGGTTGTGCTAAATTGTTTTATTTTCCCAAGATCAAACTAAATAAACCCATCCCACCCCCACTCAAACAAAAATACAGCATCAAGAGTATCAAAAGGAATCAATTTGTTACATTTCAACAGATATTTTCATGCTTAGGTTTGCCTAAGGAATTTGCAATAGAATTTTGGAAATATCGTATGTTTTGAACGATATCAATAAATAATCAAACCTATATGTTCTAAATGCAATAATAATTATTCTTTAGATACTGCATTCTTTACAATGCTTGGTCAAACGTTAGTGTTTCACATTCATTCTATAATAGACAGCGTATGGCTGAATCTGAACCCGCATTAATCACCATTTGAATTAACATGAACTACTTTCAATAGCTAGAGACAGTTATGCAAATTAGTCAGTTTTAAACTTATACGAATTATGTCATATGGCTTTCAGCAAGTATCTTCTGTAAATTCACAATATTGAACTATTTGTGACAGAGAAATAAGACCTATCTGCTAATAAGGTACTCGAGCATTTGAAGGGTCATTCAAGACGTTCTAACTGATTTATCTTTCTTCGTTGTACAGTTTTTTTTAATATTTACAATATATGTTTTCTATATATGATTTGTAGACGTAAGAAAAGTAAGTTTGGGTTTCATCGGGAAGCATACGTGACGGTGTGTGATTGCCTCGTTGATGTTGTTCTATATGACAACAAGGGAACAATAACGAATGAAATACTTTAAAGCAGCCAGTCCAGTTAGAAATGTTATATATATAGGAAAGGCTTTTGTTCCAAATTGCCCTTAGTTTAAGATTTAGGCCTTTACCACCTGTTAAACTTGCATTTAACTTCCTAAAACCTCTCGAGAGTTTCTTTTATTTGTTGTTTTGATTCCTGGTTAATTTTTAAGTTAGAGGATATGAGCCTAAAACACGAGAGCCTTGCGTGCATAAGAATTGACACATAAGCTGAATCTAAACTGTGACTCACATGTTGTTTGCAAATTATCCGCACTTGTTTGAGTGTATATGCAGTTTAATAAAAGAAAAAATGAGGATTTTCGTGTTTGGTTGACTGATTTGTGGATAATAACTTTTCACGCTATTAAGACGGTCACGAAGGAGTATAGAATAAAAAAAACAATCTTGTCAAGGACAATTATTTCAAAAACTTTGAAACGTTTCCAAAACTGGACACAGTAAATGAACACAATCATTTGAGTGTGCTCTTTGATAAAATATAATGATAATGAAGGTAGCATAACTGCAATAAAAAGATCTAAATATTGCTCCTCTTTTGTTTACTGCCAAATCGGAATATAATATGAAAATGCAACATAAAGGATATTGAAATTATTGAAAGCTAAATCATTGATAACCAGTAACATTGTCAATCAATATAATTCTAGAGTTCAAACGTTATTTATATTCTCAGATTCTATATGTTTCACTGTGATCCCTTTACTCATATTAATAGAAGAGGCGTTACAATTCAAACAATCAAAATATTAACTTAGCATCTTCTAGTATCGAACAATAGTTTACAGTAACATGTAGGTTGATTCATGCAATAATTCTAGTAGATGTAGTTGTATTTACCTGCTAATAATTTATGTGGACAGTCTGGCTATGCTATGTTAAACGTCTAGGTCATTCAGGACACTATTAAGTAATAAGTGGCGATGTTGTTTCGAAGCATAAAGTTTAATGTGTCGAGACGGTATTATTTTCTTACTACTCTGAAGTGTGGCATAACTATTTTCTGACCCGTTTTCATGATGAGGTCAACTGGAGAGATATATAAGTAAGGGTTTAAGTGCGATTAATAGTACTACGAATATAAATCGAGCATACTTTCTCAAGATGAAGGCTTCAGTCGTCTCTTTGGTGCTTGTAACTATACTTGCGATCGTCTCTTCTGAAGGTACTTATTCATCCAACTGTTTTTAGATTAATCTTATACAAGGTTTAAAAATATATTATAGACCAATTGTTCAACTGACATACATATATATTAAAAAAGACATAAGTTAAGTGTGCCACATACATGTAGTGTATGTGTTATTACTTACATTTTAATAACCAACTATGATACTAATAATTGAAAAGAAAGCAAATCAAATTGTATGTCAAAAAGGATGCTTGAATCCGCTGAGAAGTGTAAAAAAAGATGACAGGTTGCTTATAACATGGTTGTCGCGAATCACCACAAGGCATCACCCTAGTGCACCATTGTATTCGCTGTTGTTATGAAGATTATGTTTAGCAGTTTTCAAACCAAGAAAGGTCAGAACAAACATATAGTTCAATATTTAGCACACAATTTAGAAATTAGAATATGTAGATACGCGAAAAAACAGCTTATACTTCCATCTAGTTTGTGGATATATTACTGATTCGTTATATAAATCAATGTATTAATAGATTTTGACACTGTTAAAATCTGGTTTATTGAATAGAAAACTAAATAGCATGCATATTGGCTGAATTCTTTCATTTGCTACGTAGAGCTTAGATATTTATTTTTACAGAAAACATGATATACTTAAGAAAATGTGTTTAACTTGGTGAACCTTAGATACAATGTCTTTTTCCCTGTTATATCAACTGATTTAACGGATTGTATTTCCACTTTTGCTAATACATACATTCCAAGTCATATGTGGACGATCTAGGAACAGATGATTTCCTACAATCTGCTACAGTAGATTTGTAACATTCTAACTAATAAAGTCAGTTAACAAGGCAAACCATCAATTTTTGAATAGATAACCAAAAGACCATGATAAAATATGTCGCCAAAATATTTGGTTTATATTCATAGTTTAAGCCAGTCTTCAAATTGGACTGATGGGGAAGATCTATTTCTTTAATATGTTATTTAAGTTAGCAAACGTATTACTTGATTATGTCAGTTCACGCAACCGGAGATTTTATAAGAAATTACCGACATAGATTAACAGCCAGATAATGTATATTGACTTTTACTAATATTTATATAATAATGTATTTGATGAGAGGTTTTTCTCTGCATCGTTTTATTCCATAAGTCATATTTGACTGAATAATACCAATCAAACGATTGCTATTATATTCAATAACTCGATCCAAGGTCTGTATCGCCAATAATTGTATCATAAAAAGGATCTTGAAAATGAACAAGACGTTGAAGCAATTCAGGAGGTTAATTAATATATTCTGGTTATGCCTTATTTATATGGGATGAGAAATGAAATATCAAAGCTAGGTATTTTGAGAAATATTTGATCTTTCAAGATTTAATCTGCCAATTACATATGCTTGCAGGAGCAAATTTAATAATTCGTAAGACACTGTTATTACAAAGATTAAAATGACAAATGATATTGTACGACCAAGCCAAATGTGGGCATTGATCATAAATATGGCACTGACACTTATGAAAAATTAAGAATTTAGTTGTTTTTACAAAATCATTTTTTCAGTCATTCATTGCACTAAAAGTGTCATTTCAATTCATCGTCTGTCTCAAAAATTAATTTGAGGACGTATTATATTATAATGGTAGACATATATAAGGCTCATCGCACTGAAAGCCAATAATGTAAAATTCAAATTTTCGTATAATCTACACTGATCAGCACGATATTTTTCATATTTTTTTATCCTTTTCTAAAGACCAGAGATTTGAAAATTGTTACCATTAAAATTGACCATTCAAAACTTCAACTAGGGGCCTATCTAGAATATATATATATATATATATATATATATATATATATATATATATATATATATATATATATATATATATATATATATATATATATATATATATATATATATATATATATTGATATGTGTGTGTTTGTACAGTTCAACACTAATTATAACATTGAAATCAATCCCTTTTTATTTTGGCCACTTTTATAAAAATTCGAAAATCCACGTTTTCTTTATAGAGTATCAAGTCACAGATTCAAGGTCTGTATCGCCAATTAAGTCATTTAATGAAGAACAAATGAATGATACATTCAAAATCTTCGATCAAAACAAGGACGGTTGGATTGATTTGAAAGAGTACAAGTACGTATACATCTTTTTATATCATCTTCAATATGATAAGGTTAATCCATGCCATACCTGGCATGATGGAACTATTGTGTCTAGCACGTTTTTCATTTTGTCAGATCGAAAACATTCTTAATAAAACCACTGCAATAGGATTCTTTCATTTTACTAGCGTGAGACCGCCTATGCACATTTTCTGCTGATTTCAGTCAAGTTCTCTTTAAGAACCAGATTGCTATTATCTAACCCACGCATTAAGAAGCAAATAATGTATATTTTGAGGACAATAATCTAAAGTACATTTTGGATTCGCAAGTATGCCATTGTGATATATTGTGGACTGTACAATCTGGCTTTATCTTTGAAATGCTGAAGCCAACAGTTTATGGTTCATTGTGCCGCCTTATTCTTTTGAACGGTTTTAATTATAATATATAGAAGTGCATGGGCAGGCTGACATACACATATAGTCTATATCTATAGCATGCATAAGTTACATAGACGGATTTTAAAGGTTTGTAACTCGATGCATCATTTCTATTTTCAGCAATGGAATTGAAATTGTATGTGTAATTAAATTAATGTGTCTTTCTATCTCTCAATTACTTGTCATTGTATGCAGGTATTGGACATTATAAAACGAACATGTGTTGCAGATATGTACTAGCAAAGAGCTTGAGCGCTTGAATTTGCGCATTTTACAATGATCTATGATTTGTAAATTTCTTATTTAAGCTCTTTTTTATCGTTGACAAAGTAGATTCTCTACCGAGCCAATTCGACAGTGACGGTGACGGGAAGTATTCTTATGAAGGTATTTAAATAATTGCTAATAGTTGTTAAAAATTAATAAGAAAAAAGATGCATAAATGAAGAAAACACACACACAGATATATATATATATATATATATATATATATATATATATATATATATATATATATATATATATATATATATATATAATAATGATAATAATAATACTAATATATTTGCTTCAGAGAATCATTCTAATACTATGTTCTCCTCCGTTTAGCTGCCATTAAATCAAATGTACTTTTCTACTTATATTCCTGAGTTATAACGGATGTTTGCTTATTGCGTTTATAAAGGGTTTGAAAAGTACACTTGCATTATGAACGTGTTTCCAAAGAAGACACTTAACAGTAGTGTCAATGTATTCTGCTCTTACAATATATACACGTCAATAAATCTTGATAAGTTCTATGTTCATCGTTGACAAGGAACAAATCAGAAATGGATATCACTTTTAAAATGCGTGTTTCAAATAGTTATATTTATCTGTTCTCATTCTTGGAAAGGGCATTTTCGTGAGTCGTCTATCCAATTTGTACTACAAGTACGATTGTCAAACATTACAAGCGAAAACAGGTTTTGATTGGATGCACGTGGGAAAGTATTGTCCCAAACTGAAAGCTCATTATATTTACATATTGAAATATCAAAATCCAACTGTTGCAGCTTCTGTAAAAGATGACATTAATCTCATCTAAATGTCTTTTATTTTATACAACTTTACTTTCTAGCAATGAATAATGACATCATAAGAAACAACACACTGGAAACCTAAGTAATATACCATATATCTGGTCGGTTCATTGTACCTGCTTTAGATAGTATCTCCTCGTAAGCAATACAGAACATGCTTTCAACATTGTTTTGGCTAAAAGCACATTTATTAATAAGAATACAAATGCAATATTTTCTTTCCTCTTGTGATTAAAAATATAGCTTGAATATCGTTGACATCTAGCTGAGCAATTCTACTTTTGTATAATTCCAAATATAACTTATTTTACGCTTCTAAGATATCTATTTGGTCGGATAAATTCCTATATGATATATCCCATCTTCTAACATAATTTCCTAAATTTTGTTTTTTCTTCTTCTAAATATTTAAGAGCTTCCCAATACATGTTATCCGACAATCCCCTGTGAAATTCTAATATTTCATGTTCAATTGTCTTTAATTTATTTCGTTTCCCTTTTGTTTTACTAATATAATAATCTCTAATATCATATCTCTTATTTCATTTTCGAAATATCAAAAAACAAACATTTGATCATTATAGGAAAGTGAAACATGACGAGAGTCCTCTTTATTTCTCCCTATTTAATATTCATTTATAATGTCAGCTACACACGTTTTGATGACGTGAACGTTATTAATATACATCAATAGTTAAGAACAAACTTTCCAGTATCCTTTTCCTACTGGACACTTTGAGAAAAAAAAAAACATATCTATAAACGATAGCAGAATGATATGTCATAAACTCTGTTAAGAAACGTGCCTCAGCCATCAATATCGACCTGTTAAGAAGTGGATCGAAGACTGAATGGTAGTGAAGTTTTTAGAGGAATGCTGCTATTTATTTATGCAACGGATAATGCTTTAAATGCTGTGATAAGGGGAAATGTGACCCGAGTTGGAATCTAAAAGTTGTGATTAGATCATTTCTCCTTCAAGACCAATCGATTTTATGATTTGAATTTTATGTCTTTTAGAATCATATGAAAAAAAATCCTGCCTAATAATTATTATAGTTCGTTCTGTTATTATTCACCTATTATATGCCCATGGTCTGGAGGTCAATGAAGTTTCCAAACTTAGATTAAATTATATCATGAGATCAAGACTGTTGGACTGAGCATAAAGAGTGACACCTATCATTCGATATATGTACTAAAGAGTGGTATGTGTACATGTAACCCTCCAAGATTGTCACTTAGGAGTCTATCTTTGGATACAATACTGCAGGTTATATTACCATTAACAAGCCCCAGGTGAAAAGCAAATCGTCTAGTTCATCTAGTTTACAATCAAAGAAATTCAAATTTCTACTTAACATGGTTTTGTTTTTTTAAAATTTTAATTGTCTATTAAAAGTAACATCTTTTACTTATATGTGGCCCTTTACGGCACCCATATCTGCTCAGTTCTCTTTGGAGAGTTAGATTTTTTCATAGCTCCATGAAAAATATTAAGGATTAAATAACATGTACTCAGAATACTCTCTTTGAGCATGTAAGGAATTACTACTGTTGCTCTGTATGCTAACGCAAAAGGTGGTACTCTTAACTACAGTTTAGGAAGCTCATGTAAACATTCACTAGTACAGATGAAAATAGCATTCTTACTTATGAGTTGTACGAGCTGTAATTGTTTTATGTTTTGTACTAAGCGCGTGCATTATCCACTTGCCATTTATTTTCTTTACGACTTCGCTCGGACCTATTTCAACGAAATATGAAATATTAGGGTTAAAGATTGTATACACTAATGTTTATAAACTAGGATATAATCTTAATTTGTATTTCAGAATTTAAAAACGAATGGATTGCTTATGAAAAGAGTCTTTTACCGGGATGAAACTGTTGTATCATTTGAGCTGTTCAATAAAGGAATTGAAGATGGCGTATATCAGTCATTATTCTGCTAGCCATCTTTCACGAAGATTCTTGGATGAAGTGCCTGCATATAATTAGCAACATAATTATGCAAAGAATTAATGTTCATCATTGATTAAATTGATATATGACAATGTCTCTTTTTATGTCCTTTCCTCTCCGCCAAAAATGATTAGATTAGGACCACATAACTAAGTGGGGAAGATATGTCTTGTAATTTTATAGGAGCCTTATGCGACTTTATAGTAATATTTCAAAGGTTCACATAGCACTATCGTTTTCCAGATGAATGACCGATGCAAATTACATCAGAAAAACATTCAACTTCTGAACACATTTCAACATACCACGTGAAAATATATAATGTTTCGTGGCCTTCTAAAAATTGCAGTTCATTACACCTTGTGTTTCCATTAGTTCAATATTGCTACACGCGCTTGACAGTGATAGGAGCAAAGGAACACTTTTTTATTTTCTTAAATGCCTTATTAGTCTTTGAAATTAAGATTGATTTGTTTACCCTGTTCAAAATTAGCATATCACATATTGTTTTCAATATGAAATCTTTTATTTTTAAAACTTCATTTGGAGAAAAGAAGTCCATTTGCGAACAATTACTTCTTCATTCTGATAATACAGTAGCTACAGTATAATACATGGTCCACAGGTATCGTTGTGATCAGGGGTGGAGCTATAGATGGAGGAATCATGTCAGGTTATGCATATTTTACGTCTAAAAGATTTTCCTATTTACTGTACATTGTTGTGTGATATCTGTGCTTAAAAGAAACTTTTAACTGGCACAGCTGCCCGCCCCTCTTCAATTAAGCATAATGTGTAAAATAGGTACAAAAGATAAAATATATAGAGTAAAACGTGGTAACCAAACAATCATTTAATTAAGAAAAAGGTTCTTTTTCAAACCAGTATATTTGTATGTATGTATGTATGTATGTATGTATGTATGTATGTATGTATGTATGTGTGTATGTATGTATGTGTGTGTGCGTGCGTGCATGCATATATGTATGTATGCATGCAAACATGCATGTATGTATGTATGTATGTATGTATGTATGTATGTATGTATATACAATGATGAATGTAAAGTGCTAAGCAAATTTAGGTATTACTAGAAGAAGAAAAAAACACACAACCAGACGTTTCCTCAAAAGAAAATAAATTCTTTTAAATCAACAGTCTACCTTTATCCAACAACTCTAATTGTTATAAAAGGATTCAGTACCTCCACAGATAGTCAACGATCAGAGTTCGTACCGGTGAGCAAATAGGTTTGATTCATCAGTATTATCTTGCGTGGTGTGAGAGAATACATTAATCATATAGGTCGCACCAGAGCCCCATGATATACAACTATTACTACTACTACTACTACACCTACTACTACTTGTTTACTTTTAGAGCTTAAATAAAAATTCTGTTCTTGTAACTTAACGTTCACAGATGACGTTTGTTTTAGATATTAAGAAAGTATACTCTTTTGGCATAAATCTTCACAAGCAGTAGCGAATGCCAAGTAATGGATTACATCTTGGTTAGTTATACCATCATAGACGACAGGAGCTGTTAGTCAAAGTTTGTTAATTAATCACAATAACTGAAAGACAATTAATGGCAGCGACGCAGATAAGTTTTGATGTTACCTAAGCCAAAGTTAAACAGGCCAATCTGCAGTATCAAGTGTCGTCATGAAATAAATAGATAAATGTTTCATATCATATCATATTACGAATCTTTTAACAGTTACTAGAAAAGAGTGGGTGGCTTTAATCATTGAAAAATTCAACAAATAATTTATTTTCCATGAATACGAGGCGAAACATATAAAAATATATCTCGGTATTATGACTTTAGCCACCTCTCGGAATCTACTCTGGTTAGAAGTGGTTCATACTAAATTCAAAAAAGTCTTCCTTGGTTTGTACGAGTACTATAATCTATCAACTGAAGTTTTCAGCTGGTACACTTTGAATGTACAGCTCATATATGATCTGAATATGAAGAGAGAAGAGAATGAAGGCTAATGTTGAAGAAAGGGTGAAACTAAATACCACTTCGTTTATTTATACCACATGAGTCTTTCTTGTTTTCGTTTTCGAAGAATGAAAACTTTGGTGAAAAGATTAACAAATCTCAGAATCCTTTATTAGACAAGAATGTTGAATTTGTGGTTCAATATTTATATTATGTTTTTAACAAGAATGTACTGTCTGCATTTTTCACCCTCAATAATTGTATATATACGTAAAATACATGTTGCTTAAACTCACATACAAGTTGGTCAAACTGAACACTGCATAGACCAAGAGCTGTGACAATATAATGTTTCAACATATATGGGCTAAAGAAAGACCAAACATTCATTATACAAGTATCATAGGAACCAACTTATACAATTTTTACCAGGATTCTGCACAGAAAAATAATAGCGCTTGTGTATCAAGTAGGATTGTTTACTTATATTATTATGATAATGACACGTTTATTATATACCTCTAAAGCTTGAGATAATTGCATTATTTGTAATGTACAGTTCATTATGTTTGAAACTCACTAATGTTGACAATTACGACCTCTGAAATGAGTTTGTAATGTTCAGTAATTCAACAATGTTTCGTTACACGATTTCTGAGCGTGAACTTCATTCCTACGAACAAAAATATATTTGTATATATCAAATATAAAGCCAAGTGTAAGATTATGGTAATACAGAATCAAAAAATGAATATATGTAATTTCCTATTAAAAAAAAGACGGAAAGAATTGGTCCCTTTACTGAGTAGGAAATGTATAGTGTATACTAAATGATAACACCCGCACTTCGTTAAAACAAGAGCACGCACATACAACTAGGAATAGATCTACACATTTATCTTCTTCATGGTCCTAAGTGCAAACATGTATGAAACAAAAGAAATGTTAATTTATTCTAGCTGTCCGATATTGATTTGAATGGCTATATATGACAGGTACATTAGTGTTTTCCTGTATATTTGTATTAGATTTTAGCATATTGGTGCATTAAAAAAAATTTGACTAAAGTTTGCATCAATGGAATATTGGTAGGCCCATCAATTACGTTATAGTCCACGTGCATTTGGTTGACTTGAGCTAGTTGTACAACTACACATATACATGTGAGTGAGAAATATAAATGTAGATTTTGAAAACACTCATTACGACACGTTTCCTTATCTTCATCAGATTACATAACAGCAGAACACTGCTTATGGGTGAACCAAATTTTGTTATTTTTAGGTATTATAAAATTTGAAGTTTTGACTCAGAATGTTAATGTCAGTCCTTTCATATCCGTTTCCACTGAACGTTTTTGTGTGCTTTACTTCTTCCTGGGTAGCCAATCAATAGGGTCGAACCGAAATGATAAGATGAAACATATGACGACGTAAGTAGTTTTAACATAGGAGGTAAACCAGAGGTTCACCTTACGTTTAGTCAGAGGAGATACCAGCTGCCTTATGTCTTGTTGTTAAAACGAATCAGGCGGCACAATGAACAATGAACTGTTAACTTTTAGTCCTAAGGAATTCTAATAAATACATGATTATTGCATTACGCATTGTATAATTCTGCTTTGAGAGCACACAAACATTGACAAATAATCGCAGGTTACATTTAAGAAAAAAGATATATAACGAATGCAGAGTTATCCTAAACGACGATAAAGTTAACAATAATCGTACAGAATATACACAATTACCTAATATAATTCTTTTTTAGCCTTAGTGTAGCCGCCTTAGATAAACATTAAACTTAGAAATCTAGGCGACTAGCAAAACAAAGTTGTTCAGTATACAGCATTTCAAAGGTAAAGCCAGATTGCGCAGTCAACAATATAGCACAACTGCATACTTGCGAATCCAAAATATACTTCATATTATGTGTCCTCAAAATATACCCTTTTTACTTCTTAATGAGTGGAGTCGATAAGAACAATCTGGTTGTTAAAGGAAAATTGACTGAACTCAGGAGAAACAGTGCATAGGCGGTCTCGCACTAATAAAATAGAGGAATTATAGGGCACTGGTTTTATCAGGAGTACTTTCGATCTGGCAAAGAACGAATAATGTAAAAGAGACAATAGGTACAACACCAGAGGTATGGCATAGATTAACGTGATGTTTGATAAGACGATATAACAAGATGCATACATACATGTACTCTTCCAAATCAATATGGCCGTCATTGTTCATGTCAAAGCCTTCGATTCTTTCACTAAGATCATCTTCGTCATTAGAATCGGGGACGTTATACTCTGCAAAGAAAAAGTTGATTTCTGAGCATTTATAACGGTCGAAAAAATACAAAATTATAGATTTCAATGTTGTAATTAGTGTTGAACTGTATCTGTCTACCTATTTAACCATATATGCATATATATATATATATATATATATATATATATATATATATATATATATATATATAGAGAGAGAGAGAGAGAGAGAGAGAGAGAGAGAGCGAGAGAGAGAGAGAGAGAGACAGAGACAGAGACAGAGAGAGAGAGACAGAGAGAGAGATAGATAGACAGATACTTAGATGAATAGAAACATAGATAGATAGATAGATAGATAGATAGATAATTTATTTATAAACGTGTCAAAGAAAACAATCTTTACAAGACAATGTTTTATTCCTACTCAGCTAGGATGTAAACTTGTATTCATATTATTTTGGTTCAAAGAACATATCATTATCAGAAAACTAGACAAACAAATGTAACAGCTTAAATCGTCTTCTAATGCTTACTGCCATTCTGTCCTGTTTTTGTGTTGGGTATGATAACGGGGGTTTGATTTTAATTTGAAAGCGGTTATTAAATTGCTTATTTAAGGACTTCTTTACAAATTAATTTTTGTTTCAAATAGTTTACTAAATGTCCTTAATATTTCACTTTCAAATGGTTAATAATATGGCATAAAGTTTTCTGGTTTGGATTTTACGGTGACATTAATTTTGTTGTCAATAATCCATACTGAAATACCTTATTATTGAATGTTTCTTTATAAATTAATTTGCTAATTGGTTTCTAAATGTCCTTAATTTAAATTTCGAATGGTCAATGTTTTTAAAATCTCTGGTCTTTAGAGATTGCTGAAAAAATAAAAAGCTTTATGTCTGGACTGATCAGTGTAGTTTATACGAGAATTTGATTTTTGCATTATGGGCTTTAAATTCGATGCATCTTATACATTTCTACCATTATAATATAAGAATTCTTCAAATTATCTTTTGAGACAGACGATGGATTGAAGTGACACTTTTAATACACTAAATGACTGAATGACTAAATAAATGTTGTTTCTGTAAGAACAAATACATTCTTAATTTTTCATAAGTGTCAGTGCCATATTTCTGCTCGACGCCCACATTAGGCTTGTTCGTACAATTAGATTTGTCGTTTTAAAACTTTGCGACTGCAGCGTCCTGCGAATTATTAAATTTGTTCCTACAAACATATATAATCAGAAGATTAAAAATTGAAAGATCAAATATTTTTTAAAAAACCCAGCTTTGCTATTTAAGTTCTCTACCCATATAAATTAGGTATAACTCTAATTATACCTTCTGAAATGCATGAATATCTTTTTCTTTATCAGCATAAACATTTCTGATATAATTATTAAAATGAATAGCCTTTCAAATGTATATATATATATATATATATATATATATATATATATATATATATATATATATATATATATATATATATATATATATATATAATGATTTCTAATTTTCCTGAAAGTGTACTTCAAGTTTTTAAGTAATACATATCAAATTAATAACTAAATCAATAGAAAGTAAAGATCCAGATGGGAATGGAAATAAAGTGTTTCCATCATTGTGACAATTAGTATTCGCATTCAGATATGTCATATCAACTTGAATAATTAGATTTTCGAGTTTAAATACATCTTAAATTAATTTAGAATACATAAAGTACGTGTATACAGGAAGCCACCACTTTCCATGCCCTATTCTTATTTATTTGATCAACTGTTAATGATTTAGACAGGTTATTTGTTGTAATGAATGAAATTCTTATAATTGAAAAATTGAACTTATTCCTTTGTTCAGCGCTTCAGTTAATGATTTCTCCTCTCATTTTATATCATAATACAACCTCAAAAGTTTATATCACGAAGGCCAATGGGCAATGAGAAATTTCATGATAACTGTCATTACATTGATTGGAACTATATATAAAAACTGTCATAATTCGTTTGGAAATGGAATGATGTTCACAACACTGTTGTTCAAATATGTAACAATGTTTTATTTTCAAGAATGGTCTTCGGCTCGGCAATGTCGGTTTTTGATAATTCTAACCCATAGTTTTCCGACTGTCTGTGAATCTGACGATGGCTTTTCCATGCTCCTCTTCCACCTGTTAGACTTTCCACCATGTGTATCACGTCTTGCCCTAACAAATGGAGTTAGCCACCGAACCACAAAACAGTAGCAGCAGAATGGATGGAAAATAGCTAAACTTTTAATATTATAATGTTTGGAATCCACTCAATATTGAAGATGTCATTGGCGAATTACCAAACTTTGAGAAAATGATTTTATTTTAATCTCAAAGATTTTTCGAACTTGAATTTGGCCAAAAGTTTGTTCACTACAACCCTTTCATCCGCCATGATGAATTAAGTGGCACGTGCCATGTATGTAAGTGCAGTATTATCAATATAAATGGAATTGCTATAGTCAAGATTAAATTGTAACAAATATTACAATTTTGTAAAAATATTAATAAATTTCGGAATTATTTTTAATGAACAATGTAACGATACATAAATCTTGAAAGTGCGTCCCTTCATGTCAGAATTGGTTTACTCTGACTTTGCTGTTCTTTTTTCTAGTGTTAACAATATAGTTTAAGCAGTCATATGACATGGATACGTAATGATTGAGATTAGATCTGTTTGATTGTATCTGTCTGATAAACTCTGTATAAAATTTAAAATATGTCCTTGTCCAGGAAACATATCAGTAATATGGAAATAATCTCCTTAAAGACATATTGTGTCGGCTTACATTGCAGCATAGTTCTTTTAGCTGCCCTGGTCAAAGTAACAATACAAGCACGTCATTGATTACGTATTTTATCAAGATTCATTTCTAACCACGAAATCAATGTTTTGTCGAGTAGACTCACTTTGTTTGGTAATATAATCCACTCCAAATGGAACAAAATATGTGTTTTCTTCCTTGTTCCTAGTAATACGATTGCTAACTTTAAATAATATATTGAAGAAACTGATTCTACTCATCAGACCAATTTGAAAGCGACTTAGGTCCAAGTTTGGTTTAGAAATGTTAATGAAAATCAGGAGCATAATATATGTGAAGTTCAGTTTGTGAGCCTATTTGTCATTTGGAAGAAGGTGCATCAATGTTTTTATTTCTGTTTTCAAAATGTGAGTCAATATGCATACAGTTCAATGTCCTATTAAATAAAACATTTTAACAGTGTAAAAATGTATTGATTTACATAAAGAATCCGTAATATATACACAAACTGGATTGGATTATAATCTGTTCGTTCGTGTATCTACATATTTTGATTTCTAAATTGCGTGCTGAATGTTGAAATATATGTTTGCTCTGACTTTTATGTGCTTTGAAACATACTCTTCACTTCAACAGCGAATGGGTAAGCCAATGCATCACCACTATATCAGGTTTTACTAAAATAGTGCACCAGGGACATGCCATGTGGTGATTCGCGACAACTATGTTTATAAACATTCTGTCAACTTTGTTTAAAGCTTCTCAGCTAACTTATGCATCATTTCTGACATTCTTTTTGACTCGCTGGGCATATTAAGTCAATGCGAACTACATTGTACTCTCTTCGCAATTCTTACCATCATATTTCCCGGTATTCCATGTCACAGGATTCGCCTTGACTCCCGCTGAATTGTACAAATTTAAGATATAATGTATATAGGTCATTACAGGCAGATGTATGTCCTGAAGATTATTTAATATGGTTATTTACTTAGCTGAGAAGAAACTGCTATTGGAAATATATCCTGTGAATTGAATGGCGGGTTTATTGTAGCTAACGTTCGTTCAGTTCACATTGAAAACCGAAACTATGCATATAGACTATTGACATTTAGTTAAATGGAAACACATTTTTGATGATGTCAAAGTTTGGTTGATATTCATGTGAAATATTAGCCACTGCTTTCGTATTTGAACTTTTTTCAAGGGAACTATTATGATGACTTGGTACGTATTCACATATAACATATTATATCAATGCTCGCCGCTCTTTTGCAGGGATATGGTTTTGTGTGCAATATAAGTATTAACACTTAAACTAATTGTACGCGTCACACTTACCTCGTGTGTTTTTTAATATAGATGTCAGTTGAACCGATGATGTATAAAGTATGTTTAAGTCTATAAGATTAACGAAAGAAGGACAGTTTAATGAATCAATAACTTGAGAAGAGACGATCGGAAACATAGATACAAGCACCAGATAGACGCCTGAAGCCTTCATCTTGTGATACTTTGCTCGATATCTGTTCGTAGCTACTGATAAATCGCATTTCAACCCGTACTTATATATCTCTCCAGATGATGTCTTCATCAAGAAGGGTCAGAAATGAGTGATGCCACACTTCAGCGTAAAATACTACCATCTTGACACTTTAAACTGTATGGTTAGAAACAACTACACCACTTATTACATATATCCTGAATGACCTTAACTACCGCTGTGGTGCCCTAGCGGTTAGAGCGTTCGCTTCGGAAGCGGGAGGTCGTGGGTTCTAACCCCGGGCGAGTCATACCAAAGACTTACAAAAATGGTACTAACAGCTGCCTCGCTAGGCGCTCGGCATTAAGAGGTTACTGTTAGAACTGGTCGGCCTGGTGTCAGAATAATGTTACTGGGTGAGACATCATGCTACATGTCTGCGGCATGATGCCCCAGTGCTAGACATCACTATCAACTGTCACACTGCAGACATCGTAGCGATATGACTGAAAAAATGTTAAAGCTATGTTAAAAACCCTATTCGCACACACACACACATACACACACACTCCGCGTTTAACCTATGATAGCCACGCTGTCCAAATAAATTATTAGCAGGTAAATACAACTACAGATATGAGAATTATTATAAAAGCAACCTTCATTTTACTGTAAAATATTGCTCGAGACTGGGTGATGCAAAGTAAAAGTCGGATTGTTTCAATTGTAATGCTTCCTCTATTCATATGAGTAAAACGATCACAGTGACACGTTTAGAATCTGAGGAAATGAATTGTGTTTGAACTCCATAATTATATTAATAAACAATGTTACTGGTCATCAACGATTTGCTTTTAAATAATTTCAATTTCATTTATGTTGTAATTTCATATTATGTTCCGATTTGGCAGGGAAAAAATGCAAACTATTCAGATATTTTTACCATAGTTATGCTACCTTCGTTATCATTATATTTTATCAAAGAGCACACTAAAATGATTGTTTGGGTTCAGTGTGTCCAATCTTGGAAACGTTTCATTGTTTGGTAAGTAATTGTCCTGACAAGATTATTTTTTGATTATATACTCCTCCCTGACCTTAATTTGTTTTAACTTAGAAAATCCGCTAATGAGTCCACCAAACATGTAAATCATCATTATTTCTTTTATTATACTGCATATACTCTCAAACAAGCCCAGTTATTACGCAAACAACAGGTGAGTCACATATTAGGTTCAGCCGATGTGTGAATTTGCAAGCACACGTTTTAGGCTCATATTCTCTAACATACAAATTAACCGGGTATCGAAATAAAAACTCTCTATTTAAAATAAAAAGCTATCTTAAATCTATAACATTTCTAAATGGATTGGATGCTTTAGAGTATTTCATCCGTTAATGATCCTTCATCATCATATATAACAATATCGAAGAGGCAATCATACACTGTCATTTATCCTTTTCGGTGAAACAGTAACTTACTTTTCGCTCATCTACAATTCATATATAGAAATCATAGATTGTGAATATTGAAAACTGTACAACTAAGATAATTCAGTTACAACATCTTGTACGATGCTTCAAATGTTGAAGAAGCTTATTAGTAGATACGTCCAATTTATGTGACACAACTATATCAATATTATTAATTTATTGTAAATACTAGATGAAAGCCATATGCCATAATTATGTTGATAAGATTAAAAGGGGCTAATATGTATAAGTGTCTCCACCTACCTTATGTTATTGAAAGTAGTTTATGTAGTATATGTTAATTTAAATGGTGATTAATGCGCGTCTCAAAATCAATTATACACTATCTTTTAAAGAATGATTTCGACACACTACAGTATGAAAACTAATTTTAAAGAATGTAATATGTAAAGAATCATTATTCATACATATAAAACATATAGAACATATAGGTTTGGTTATTTACTAACAGGGTTGAAAACATACGATATTACTAAAATTCTATTGGAAATTCCTAAAGCAAACCTAGGCACACAAATCTGTGCTTCAACGTACCAAACTGATTTCTTTTGATAATGTTGAAGTTGTATTTTTATTTGTGTGAAGTTGTGATGAGTTTATTTTTTTGATCAATGAAAACAATTTTTTTTACAAAGTCTTTCCAAACAGATATAGCCTGCACCATTATAGAAGTATAGTAAAAATATTTGCATTTGCAAAGGTAGACGGACGGAGCAGGCATTATTGTGGAATAAGATGTAGTATGCAGCAAAATTATTGTATATATCCACTTTTACTTATCATTCAACAAATATACATCGCTCTCAGCGACATCGTCTTTCTGTAATCTAGTTTAAGTCGGATTTAAAGAGCAAATTACAATGAATACGGTACGTACAGCCGCTACATTCGCAACAATACATACAGGCGATCATTTAAAGTGTGATTGCAGATGGCAGACTTTGTTTAAGGCAGTGTGTCAATGGGTTTATTTTAATCCAAAGTTCACGAGTCGTAAGTTCTTAATGCGGTCACGAGTGTATATACCGTAATGAACAGTTTAGTGACATGTGTGATTTCATTTATAATATGGGTTAAGTACCGCTGGGTTAAGTGGAGGGTAAGTTCATTCCTCTTGATTGAAACCTAGATCTCGTTTGCAAAGTAGATCTGATCCAATCTCATGTTTTGGTTTCACTAGAAATTGATGGTATATTTGTATATTAATACAACTGCCATACAGGTTAATTCGTACTCCACGGGGATTCAAACCCAGGCCCGCTGGTAAACGGCACCTATCGCTTTCCTGCACACACGAGCCCATATTCCTCACGACTAAGCACACATCATAAATATGTTCCTCAATCGGCGTTATCGACCTAGTAAATAATTTTCATGTTTCTACACAGTCATTCTGGATTCCTATGAAAGAAATCAATTCTCTCTCTCTCTCTCTCTCACTCTCTCTCTCTCTCATACAGTGTTAGAAATTGTTTGTGTTGCAAATGATGTTCTGACCGTTTAGAAAGTTTATAAATGAAAGATAAATCGCAAAGCCAATGGGATATTAAATGGTGCCTGAACCATGTGTATGACCATTTATAATGAAAATAGTCTTGTTTCTTAAGTATGTCACTTTTACATGTATGGTTTCAGTCTTGATTAAGTGCGACTACGATATTTGTTTGCTTGGTTTAAACGACCTGCTAAAACCGTGTTTGCACCATATACTGATTCAGATTGTAAACTATGAATGCCGAAAGAAAGTCACTTATGAAAAACGAACCACTTCGGGAATTCGTACGTAAAATGTAATGAATACCGTATAAACTTGAAACATTCTGAAAAACACATTATTTACTCAAAATGCATTTCTGAAAGAAAACTTCAAATTTGATTTAAATAAAGAACTGCTTTTAATTTTTTTTTTTTTTTTATATAAAAACCGTGGAGAGACCATGTTGGCTTTACGATTCATCTTTCAAATTAAAACTTCTAAACGTACAGAACATCATTCAGAACATAGACACTAACAATTTGCCCAACACTTTAAATATTGGCGAAAGATATATAGACCATCAGGTTTAAAATAATCTAAAACATGAGATTTTAACAAAACGTATCAGGTCTAATTGATGTTCGAGATATAGGTTTTAGTCAAGATGATTGAACTTAGCCTCCACTTAACCTGCGTTATATAATTCCAATTATCACTGAAATCGCCAGTGTCTCTACAGTATTCATTTTGGTATCGACCACATTGGAAAATTATGTCTGTTAAATTTCTGAATAAGACAATCCCATTAAGACTAGTACCTTCAACACAATAATAATAATAATAATACCGTCACTGTACGTTAGCATGAAGCATAATTAATTGTGATTATATTTATCTCTCCTAAACTGCTTTTTGTAAATGCATACAATTTGGTAGATATATTCTTTTATAGAACCAGCTGATTGAAGTTATTATTTTCGTGGTTTCCTTTTGATTGGTGTAGACTGTCACATGTGCAAAATATATCAAATTTAGTGCTATGTATGAATGGTTGATACCTAACAATAGACAACCCATATATACGCACATAAGGGTTGACTACAACTGCATTGATCCAGATATGCTGTTGCATAAAGATCTATGAGATCTGGGTCTATACAGATTATAAGTCGTAAGAAGACCAGTAGAAGAGTTTTTATAGACTTTGATATGCCAGCATATTATGTACTGGCAGATCAGGGTGTACGTTGTTTACATATGAATTCAAGTTATACATGAGTATATACGGTTCTGTAACAGCTGCAATTCAGCTCATTTGTTTTTCATAATCTTAGTACATGTCTGCATTATAAATATCATTTTTGATATATATTGTATGACACAAATATTACATTTATGTTCAGTATTAAACATGATATGACAGATTTCTTTTTAGACATCATTTCCTAAGGAGAATGATACAGTTCAACGAGAGAATGTGCAGTTTCTACACCTGTCAAAAGTGTCTATTTAACAATAAAATATTAAGGATTATAATGTATATTTTACTTAGGATTTAGACTTAAGACATAACAAAAGCTTCTCCAGGACTTGCACACTTCAAAAATTCAAACGAAATAGGTCAATCGAATGCTTACTATTTACATATCATGTTTGCAAATGCTACCTTTATTTGGATACTCCAACCTCAATTTTGTGTCATCAAAATTATTTTTGGAGGGAGAATTTATCGGTTAAACTTCAGATTCTAGATTAGATTCTGTCAAGTGAATGTTTGTCGCTATTTTCCAGCTGGTTTGCTACCCACCAGTACAGTTTTACACGTTGTCATATCCCTTAGGAGATTCAATAATTTGAGAGGCAATCTGGCATTTACAGTTTTGTGAGGAAATGCCTTGACCATGTACTATTCATGTATAAAGCGTAAGTCTTGACAATATAAAAAATTCGGACTTGGTAAGTGAAAATCGTGAAATAGTTGCCCATTCGCAACCTTCGTTATCACGGAGCGGTCAATAGAAAATGCCATCATGGCATAAATATTATGTGACTATTGAGCATTTTATGTTAAAAGGATTTAGACAACGCAATTTAATTCATATCATAATCTTTTTAAGATTGTAGTAATTGCCAGCTCCTCTAATAGTTAGACATTTTTAGATGCAACTAGTCTGTCTTACAGTTTTTTTAAAATAACCAGTCTGCTACATGTCTTGTGCTAAGAATTCTCAGTAAAGAAATTAAAAAAAAATTAACAAGTAAGTATGAACTACCTGTTTGAGGCCCTGGGTGATTGGGTGGTCTATAGGGCTGACCGTTTCCGATTATTACCATCTTACATCATAGAATCTCAGAATCGACCAATGTCAGTAAGTGGAATTGCTTCCTAATAACTTCCCGTGAGCCAGTGGTTCTTACTGATATTTTCCCGTGTTCTTCCTCCAACAGATATACTGGGCTTATGTAGAGCCGGAAATAGGGAATTAAACAAGAAACCTCTTTTTAAGACTTTCCAGGCAGTGAATCTAAGAAATTTAATTGGCAAGTAATACAATTTCTATTCTTTAACCCGAGGGCAAGATGACTTTCAAACTCTTAAAGAAACATGTCAAAAGTATCGAAACATGGGGTAGTGGGATGGTGGTTTTACCATCCGATGAATATGGTGGATTGTTGGATAAATCCAGAATGTAGAACATAATCATATTTAACAACCAGTTTTCTTGTAGTGTAGTCTGGGAATAAAATAATTATCAGAAAGTCACCAGCATCATTAGAGTCTATTGTCTATCAGATTCACTCTCTATATTGTGTTTTGTGCCTGCTGAAAGGCAGAACGTATTATGTTATGATGTTTTCCACATAACCCTCAGTTTGCTGCCGAGTTTGTGTCCATATATTTGCTTCAGTTATACACCATTTATTATTACCAGTCTTAATGGATATAATGTACGTGAGGGAAGGAACAAACACACACACGCATATATATATATATATATATATATATATATATATATATATATATATATATATATATATATATATATATATATATATATATTCCATAGTTTAAAGGTGAAGTTTATGTGACCGAAAAAAGAAAGCCTTTGTGAATAACTGGAACTTGGGGCAATGAAGAAACCAATTGATATGATTTTCTAAAACTATTATGACACTTTGGTCTTAATTTAATGTACATAAAAGAGTGAGAAGCCACAAGTTTTGTAAAAGTCAGCAAATAATTTATTTCCCTATAGTACAAAGGTATAATGTTAAATGAACTTATGTTATTGTGATTTAAATCCAAAATAGTCCTAAACGTTTTACTATAAGTCCAAGCGTATGAAATTCCAACTACATTCCAGTGATAGTCCATATAAATTCCGATATTGAAAGTGATGATGTGCCTGTAGCCCTGGATGTATTAATGTGCCAATGGCATAGAGTTGGATGATATGCTAACTCTCTCTTGATGCGTAACAATACTATAATCCAAAATGTTTATGTCTGTATTCAATATAATTCCAAATTATTGTTCCAGTTCAAGAATACGATTGAGAACTTTGTTATTATGGTGAATAATACTTTGAATACATAAACAGCCCAAATTACATGATGAACACAACAATAAAAATGTTTGTAAGCCTAATGTTAAAGCAAGAACAATAAATTCGCAGACAAGCAGGATTATATTCCCCCTATTTTACGTAGGACACAATTACCGTTTTCTGCAAATACTCTGTCAACTTAATGGAAACTTCCTTTATGCAAGACTATAACGTCAAAGCTAAGTCTATTCACATGTCTACTATTTATATAATAAACTGAATATTTAAGCCAAAGTACAAGCTAATACAGAACGTTTTCACAATGTTGCTGGAAGGTTGAGATTTGATTTCATGGGTAAATAACGTTATGGCAATTTTGTTAAATTAGTACACATTAAAATAAGTTCAATAATAGTCTGGTTTCAAAAATAAAATATTAAAATTAAAAACGTCATGAAATTGGATTGATTATAACAGCATGCACGACAAAATATCATTGTTGCAAAAATAATATGTAACGATTATACAACGTTGAGCCAATGTTGCATTTAACTTTACACTATCAAAAGGAACAATTACAGTTTATTGTATTTATTTGTTTACTTCTTGATTAAGAAATAACTAACTGAAAGTTATAGTTTTTGTGGGAAAAATATTTTATTCGTTAGCATTCATGATTACAGATATAATGTGCGATCACCGACATTTCAATTTTGTACGAATATACGAAATGTGGTTTCTAGCCCTTCCGTACCAGCAGAATAACAGTTGTGGCTGAGACGATGAATTTTCTGCTAATTGCAACCGTCCAGGTATATACATTCATTAATTAATCTATAATTCACATATTTAGCTGAAGAAAGTAGCATTGCTGTTGTGGTACATAGATTCTTTGTTGTCTGATTGTTACATCATGTCTGTTGATGGATTCAAGCGCATGTTAACACTATGCCAAATGGCTGTGCTATTTCCAAAGAATGGGTAGTCAATTGGCCAAAATGTTGAATCCATCCACATCATTAGAATGTTTTGACATATTTCTGTGCGACTTGTCAAAATCATATAACATAAATTATGGGGGTGAGGCTGGTTGGTTTGTCAAAAAAAATAATGAGGATGGGGGTGGGTTCACGTGATATAGTGCTTCGAGTTAAGTGTTATTTAACTGACCATACGCTTAGCTGAAGATTTATAGTTTTTGACAAACTATATTTTAAAAAAGTATAATAAAATGAAATAAATTTTAACCAAAAAGCAACGAAATTTATGTTTCCACAGATGCATAAATGCTGATGTGCATGGATAAAATATGAAATCCCCCTTAAAAGAATAACCCCATAATGTTGATATTATTTATATTATTATTATTATTATTATTATTTGGTTGGTTATCCATAATGTAGCACGCATGAATAAGATCTGCTATCAATAATACGCTTAGCTGAAGATGTACAGTTCTTGACAACTTTTACTAATAAAGAAGTATAATATAATTAAATAAATTACAACCGAAAGTTAAATAATTATTTGGTCACAGCTTTATAGGTGCTGATATGCATATATAAAATATGAAGCGCACCTTAAATTTTGATAACTACCTAAGCGAATGGCCACATAATTGTGATATTACTTTATAGTATTATTTTTATGATCTTGATTGTAAATAATTTAGCACGCATGAATAAGATCTGTTATCAATAATACAGCCTGTTTGCTAAGTAATAAAATTGATAATCTAGACTGCGAAGAATCTTTTCTAGTTGAGGGTGGGGTTGGGTGAATGTCAAATATGTGACTGGGGGATACACATTTCTATTGGAATTCGTGGAATATCCAACCAAATATGCGAAACCTTCTTCTTGCAGTCGGACCTGAATTATATTGGGATCTATGTTGTTTGCACTTGGGCCAGAGTTAATCAGGGTCTATGTTGTTTGCATTGAGACCAGAATTATATTGCGTCGAATTAGTTTGCAGTTGGACGTGAATTATATCGGGGTCAATATAGTTTGTGTTTGGACCTGATTTATATCAGGGTATGTGCTTATTGTCCGTTGGGCCGGAAATGGCTGTTTACTCATTTTTTGTCTAACCTATAACTAATTCTAAAATCAATTTGGGGTAATAGGTCAAGGTCGCTGTGATTGAAAAAAATGGATTCTGACAAATTCCCTAGTTCTTCTGTTACAAGACTCTGCGCACGGCTTGCTCTTTGGGATAGGAAGAACACTTTTGGGTTCGAACATCCATGTTGATGATAACGGTGACTGACCGATTAAAAGGAGTTCTGTATTTTAACTATATTTCTGCATGCATACCTGAAACAAATTATGTTAGTGCCGACACTTAAGCAAGGCAAGACGTCTACCAGTTTTGGTGGTCAAACAGTCAAAATCACTGTGTGTCACAAGATGAAGCACGGTTGGGACTGGATTAGTGAAGACACCCAAAGCAACTGCCTTAATACGATGTTTATTTATATTGGAGTGTAGATCATATCCTTTTATGTGTTGATCGGTGATAGGACGAAATTCACGTTGATTTAAAATTCCATTCGTTAAATTCATGTTTGAGTTTTCTCGTTGAGTTACTTGTTGTTGATAATTCAATGTTAGGAACTTTATAATTTTCCTTATCTTTTTGTTCATAATGGTGAAAGATTTGTTAATATTTAATTTGCGTTTATAAATAAACGCCCACTTCTGACATCATTTGTCACACCATGAAGCCGGGTTGGGACTGGATTAGTGCAGACACCCAAAGTAACTGCGTTAATAAGAAGTATATTTATTTCTGATCTGGTATTGATCAAACTTGGAAGCCAATGGATGTTTAAATCAGTTTAACTAGAAGTGTATTTCATGAACAAAATAAATACAAAATATACTAATATTTATGAAAGCGATTATATATATTCTTATCCTTAAATCCCCTATGCGGCCTTAGCAAGCAAAAAGTCGTATATGCAAAATCATCAGAATAATACTGAAACTTCAAAGATATTTGTCCTAAACATAATTTGGTTCAATTAAATCAGATAATATCGACGTTTTGTCACATTGTGATCCACATAATTTCTCTCTTACAAAAAACCTGGCTGTGTAGGAATTAATCTGATGTTGGGTAAATCGATGTCAGTCCAAAAGCTGTATCAAAAGATTTGAAGTCGTCACGTTTGTAACCACAAATGTCAACAACACGCTAGGTATCTAATGGAAAAACATATTGTAGATGCTCCCGTAGCACATTATGTTGTGGTCAGCGTGACTTGTATCAATTAAATTTGATGTTATGGGCTAGGCTGCCTGCGAAGTATGCGATTTACTTTAGTTTGGGGGGCATGCTGAAATTTTATTTAAGGACACGCCAGGATATTGGTTAGAAATATATAAGATGATAAGTTAAGGTACAGTTAAGTAGAGCAAAATGACAAAGTTGAGTCATACAATGAAAGTTTTCTCAAATAGTCATCAATAAAGGCGGACTACAAAGAATTATTAGATGGACGTGTTAAAGATTTGGAGGATAGAGAAAGTTAATCCAGATTTGATAAGCTTTACTAATGATGAGCGTTTCCCAGACAAAATTTAAGGTTTTGTGTATTTAAATTAGTTAAAGTGCTTATTTGAAATAGGAGTCCTGACTCCGAGATCAGTGAAAGGTACTATTTGCGTCAAATTATCAAAGGGACGGATTTCTGGAATTTTAATGACATGTTAAAGAGAGATTCGTCTTCATAGGGGAGGACGTGAGTCTTAGAAAAACAAAATGTTTATTTCATTCACCTATAATATGTTCAATAATATAGGTTTGTATTTTTTGTTGTTGACTTTATTTATTTTAAATTAATATATCAATGTTTCGTGAATTTGGGAGCAAATGGGACACATTCATTAATATGAAATATTATGTGACCCGTGTGTCATATAAATGAGTTCTAATTGATATATTCATATGAATTGTGTTCGAATTAACTCGATCAAATGAAATAGGAATAATGTGTCCTGAGAATCCAATATCATACCTGTTTAGCAAAGAAAAACTGAAGAAGATCCAGCTGATCTTATCTGCTGGGATATCGTTGCTTTTATACAAAATTCGTTTCGTCTCAGTCTCTATAGAAATATAACCTTTCTGCTTTGCTTATATCAATGTCTGTGAAATAAGACTGCATTCTGAATTTTCCATACTAACATCAGATCTGGAGCGAGCACAGACAATGATAATGTAAAGTAGAACACACTACATTGATAGATAGTGATGCCAGAGGAAAAGACAGTAAACAGTGATATGAACAAACGTGGCACATGTTCATTGTAAAAATGTATTTGCATGGGACAGAACTCTTACTATCAGACACTTGTGCAAGAACATACCTAATTCTAGTTTTGGTCCTTGCATTATCAATTTAGTGCAGCCTTAATGTTTTTCCATAATCAGACTAAGATGTTTAAACATCCTAGATGTTGTTGGTAGGTTGAAAGAGAAAGAAATGCGAGCAAAAATGTAGTCTTTACAGACAAGGCCATTTATTGTTCTGATTAGTTACAAGAAATATTATTGTCACGATCCTGCAACTACAATCCAATCCAACGGTAGATTATACCGTCATAGTTGGCATTTGAATCCAAACGGAAGCTTTCGATGAAAAAAAAACATAATGATCGTTGTCCTTTTCCTTCTATCTTGAATACACCATCTTTGATAGAGTGAGAACAAACTTTATCGTCTGCATACAATGTCTAGTTTTAATATTTGCAAAAACAGTGAACAAATAAAGAGGATACACGTGTTGAAAGAAATACAACTCCAAACTGTAAGGAAATATTTGCGATTATCAAACACGGTGAACAACATTACCTGTTACATGAAAACACTGACTCACGAAAGCAAATATGGCAGCCTCATTTTTAAAGAAACTCCCATTTAATTTTGAAACGCCAACAGGTCAACAGTGTTTGGGACAACCTGACAACCATCATGTACGAAACTATAAACTGAGGAAAGAAATGTCTAAGCTTGTGGATTTGTTATGACCTAGATGTATGGAGTTTTTTTAATATAAAACGGGTAGGGAGTAAAAACAGTGTGGAAGGTGTGCAAAAATGATTGTTTGTAGATCTTCACTATATCCCTAAAAGACTTAATACAGGTGGTAACGTAAAGAGTAGTGAATTTTTATTATACAGTAACAGAGAATTTAGTCATGACTTAACCTACAATTCCTGGCGATTGCATTATGTAGTTGGTGTCCTTTGGAGTTTGCCACACAAACATCATTTGAAAATGGTCATTACCACACTGTGTAAATATGAGACACTATTATGGGAGAAACATCCATTTGAAGTAAATTGAATTGTTAGTAGACTCTGAAACATTTGGGTGGAGTTGGTTATTCATCAATTGTAAATTAAGTCCTGAAACGCTGTTTATGTAGCTTAACTGCTAAGAAACTCCTTATTCACAGAGGCAAAGTGGGCAGTGAAGTTGAAAAAGGAACTTGTTTCCCTGAACATGGATACAGAGTACCAACCATATGGATGGCTAGGGACACTTATGGGATATATATATATATATATTCTAAATTCACTGGAGAGCACTAGTGTGATGTAGAGATTCAAAATCTCTTTAGTAGGATTGAAACCTGCTATGGAAAGGCTGTTATAAAACCTAAAGTTTTCGACACTAAAATCCAACGTGTGAGTAGAAAGTAGAAAACTAAGACTCTTCAATTCTTTCTTTTGTTCCTCCATTCGGCACTAGATTTAAATACAATATAGGTATACTAAGGACACTACTCCTTCTCTGTATATGCGATTCAGCAAGAATCTTGCAGTAAATATCATATCCAGTTAAGCCCTGTATTAAATATTATATACAAAGTCATGTAGTCAATATTGTTTGCACGTTTACGCATATACAATGAAAGAGAATTTCCATGTGTGTATATGTGTATTCATCACTTATCCGTCCATTATCGTTATACTTGTAACCTGATCTACAACTATATTGTTTGTGGAAGATTTATCAGATTTGGCATGATGTATAAGAAAGATGAGTAGATAATATAAGATGTTTCTGATTCTGTGTGTACGTCTTTATGAGCGGAGGGTGTGAAGTTTGAATGTCACAGTTTTACTGGTATTATGGAATCCTTCCTTGTAACCTGAACTCAATGAACATCAACTGAAGGGATGGTAACCATATTTTGTTATGATGTTTTGGGAGGATGAGTTGAGTAAAATGAAGGTTACAAACGAATGCAGCTGGTATTGTTGTTGTGTGGGTGAAGAGACGGTGGAGTGGGTTTACCTCTGGGTGGTGAATATGACTAAGTGCAGATATTTGTGATAGTTTTCATTTGTAGTTAATTATTAATAATATTTACATTATTATTATTATTATTATTATTATTATCATTATCATTATTAATAGTAGTAGTAGTAGCAGTATTAATAGTAGTAGTAGTATTAGTAGTAGTATCATTACAATTATTAATGTCATTATTATATGTTTTACATACATTTATGTTATTGTTTCATCATCGAAATGCATTAGCAATATTTTTGCCATACGGTGTTAGCATCATACTCCTGTTGTTAGCATATGCAAGATGGTAAAACCATCCTTCACTTTTCGAAAATGTTGTCTCAAGGTTTAGCTTCACGGTCCTCAATGAAATGTTACCAATGTGTCATCTGGTATTGCTGCCACAGTGGCTTTCTTGACAAATTTGCCCTTACTAATATTCCTACATGGATGACCATAGTATTGATATATGGTTTTCACCAAAAGATCTTTTATGATGTCCAGTTGGCTCTAAATGAACATGCTTTCAATGTGATGTCTAGTATGGACACCACTGTGGCTATTTTCAAAATCTAGTTATCGATATTCCTGAATGAAATATAACATTTCCTATGGGGTTTCACCGGAAGAAGTTTTATAATGATTAGTTGGTCCTAAATTTAAGTTGATTAAGTCTAATATCAAATACAGAGACGACAGACACATCACCTTAGAAATCTTGGTTTTTCAAAATCTCCTGATGAAAATTACTATTGCTGTAAGGTTTTTAACTGAAGACTTGTTTAGTTAGTCGGAATTAAAAATAGGCCAATCTGATGGAATAGGTAGTTTGTATTTGAGCTCGCGTCCTGACTAAAATACAAAAGGAAGGCAATGACGTATACTGTAGCCAGTATAATTTTGACGTGCCAACAGATTTTTGTTGATCCACAAACAATAATATTCTAGTGTTTGAATTCCAAATAAACTTTCAATAAATGTCTTTGTCCAAGAATTCTCTATGTGCACTTAAATATTCATGGGGAAAATAATTAATATCTTATAATCGCAAAAATTTGAAGAAAATTTAAAGTATTAAACTCCAACTGGTCACAACAGAATAAAACATCACCTTGACGTCGAAATGTTTAAATGCTCAAATGACTTAATTCTGTATATTAAAAGTATGCACTATTTTCACTAATAAATCGCACACTAAGAATGAATGAAAAAAATAAAAAGAAGCTGTTTACCTCAACTCTTACTAATTCTGTATCAAAGTCAGGAACTAGGTCAACATCGTCATAGAATTGTTGTTTTCTTGTAGGAACATCTGGAAAAAAGTGCTCACATTCAAATAATAACTGTTCAAGTTCCTTTCTTTCTTGCTGTTGCAAACGTGAACGTTTCTGGTCCAGACCTGTCATAATTTCTGAATTCCGAATATTGCTCACTCCAATATCAGTATAATCCGATGATATTCCTTCAATTATATCTTCAATGATTGGAACAGGTACAACTAAATTAATTGCATGTTTAGCCTGGCAATCTGTTTCAATATACGGGTGCAACTATACTATATTTAGATTCCAGGAGCACTAATAATATTATTATTTATATCATTCATTTTCTATTTACTTTAGTAATTGACGTAATACCTAAACTGAAGAAAATTTTGAAGAATGAGCAAGAGAGACGGCCTTCTATTACCATGCTGAATCGTTCTCTCCATTGAAGTTCTGTCAAACCATACTTTCACTTTTGACTTGAATTTCTGGATGCCAAATTCAAGCATATTAGGCTGGAAGTTCTTGACCTAATATTTGACTGTAGACCCGATTTTACAGATTAGGGAAGGCCAAATTGAGTAAAAAAAAACGTTATTAAAGCTTTTACTATAGATTTAGAATCAATATTACTGAAAGGAATTGCCTCTGGAAACCTTGTTGATGCACATATTATGGTCAGCAAGTGTTGGTTACCTGACTTTGTCTTAGGTAAGGTATCAATACAATCTACCATTAATCTACGAAATGGTTCCTCATATTCAGGAATAGGATGCAGTTGAGTCATAGGTATCTTCTGATTGCGGTTTTCTACCATTTGACAAGTATGACAAGATCTATAATATTATAAACATCAAATTTAATTTTTGGCCAGTAGAAGTGAGTTGAGACCTTGAGATAAGTCTTATTAAAAAAATAAATGTCTATCCATAATAGTTGCATGGGTCAGTAGAAGTATTTCCTGTCTGTAAGATTTTGGAACTACACTTTGATAGTTCACTGACCACTCGACACCCGCAGGTACCTCAGGATGTCTCCATATCCTCATAAGAATTCCAGTTTTAATGAAATAACATGGACTTCAGTGGCTTCATTTTGACCTATGGCCTTTTGAAACAAACAGGAGATCTTAGGATCTATTTCCTGTTCGACGACAAGTGTTTGTCGTTTGTCACCCTGAATAGAATGAAGAGAATGAGTAGTTAAGAAAGGATCTCTGTGACCAATACCTTCTGATTGATCGAAACAAGGAGTAAAAGTGACCTCATCAAAAGCCTGATCAATACATGTTTCAGCTAAAGTAATACTTTCCTTATCAACATCATTGTCAAAATGCTTTCTTAGCCATAGCTCTGGTAACTTCACAAGGTGGGTATATATCAGGGAAATCTTTTTCAATTAGATCGAACTTCTGATCCAAACAAGGCTTGCGAGTTACAAGTGGATCAACCACAAACTTGTCTCCAGCTAGGACGTTGCCAAGTAATAAATGAATGCCCTGAACGGGTAAAGAAGACACTGTTCCGACTGCCACTGGTCTTGAGATTATGATTGATGACACATTTGCACCTAACGAATGTATTGCTTTCAATACATGACCGTGACCTTGACCTCTAAGAAATAAGAACATTTGGAATAAGTCTGCCTTGACTCTGATGCCTATTTTTCAATTTGTAGCAATCTGAAATAACCTGTCCTTTCTTCTTGCAATCGGTACACGTTGGATTAGACAAGGATCTTTGATCAAGCTTATATGAAGCTTGAGTTTTAGAAGGTGTGCCACTTTGAGATTAAGAATGGCTTATATTAGGCCGAAATACTCTTATGATCGAAGACAGCTGAGTGGAAGTTTTATTTGCAAAATAATCTTTATGAGCTCAAGACTACTCGTCAGCAGTACGAACAGTATTTTCCAAGGATTCGACCTTATGCTTATCAATATAACTTTTAATGTCATTATGGATATATTCTTAAAATCATCAAGTAATACCAGTTGTTTGAGATTTTTCATAACCGTGATCAACCTTCTTGGCAAAGCACCATCTATGAAATAACTGCTCTATTTCACTTGCACATTCGAAAAGAATTTGTCCAGCATCTTTTTTATAGTTCCTGAATTTTTGTCGATGAGCTACAGGGACTACCTCTTAACCCCTGATGATGCGTATGTGTGTGTGTGTGTGTGTGTGTGTGTGTGTGTGTGTTTGTGTGTGTGTGTGTGTGTGTGTGTGTGATTTAGATTTTTAATGAAGTTTTAAAAAATTTTCAGCCATATCGCTACGATGTCTGCAGTGTGTCAGATTATAGTAATGCCTAGCACTGGAGCATCATTCCGCAGATATGTATCATGATGTCCCACCCAGTCACATTATCATGACACCAGGACGACCAGTCATAAGACTAACCTCTTAATGCTACGCGTCAAGCGAGGCAGCTGTTAGTATCATTTTTGTATGTCTTTGGTATGACTCGGCCGGATTTCGAACCCACCACCTCTCGCATTCGAGGAGGACGCTCTAACCACTAGGCCACCGGAGCGGTCCCTTAAGATGCATTGCTTTATCAAATCATATTCAACACTCTGATGTACTGACAGTGATGCATACAATATATCGGGCTTTGCCAAAAAGTGTACACTGTAATAATTGAGTCTAATGCTCAATTGGTAATTTCAATTTATCAGGAAATTATTTAAAACAAGGAAAATATTTGTCTCCATCTTTTTGTCTAAATGGAGGCCCTAACCTAAGATTCTTTATAACATCAAAACTTAAATTTGTATCAAAAGTAGGCATCTGCTTTTCACTTGCCTCCTTCATTTCTTTTATTCTACATTGATATTGATCTATCTTCATTCTCTCTTTACATCTGTCTATTTTTCTTTCTTCCTTATCTAATTGCATTTGCTCTCTCTGTAACTGTATTTTTTTTTGGCAACTTCATTTGTCGTTCTTTCGCTCTTTTCTCCTTATCTAGCTGCATTTGCATCTGTTTTTCTTTATTTCTTTCCTGTCATTCTCTCCTATTTCTCAAATTGTAACTACATTTGTTTTTCGTAAAGTCCCAGCTTCCTTAACTCTGATTTCATATTTTATTTTAATTTTAATTCCTTCGTTTTTATCTGAATGTCAGATAGATCATATTGTCTGGCAAGTTTAATAAATTCATATTTTCGTAAAAGGTCTAATTGTTCATGTGTAGGACTTGAAAGAAAGATTCCCACTTTTGATTACATTGTAGAAAAAGCTTGCTGATGTCAGTAAAGATTTAAACAAAATTAAAATCACACTTTGGGTTTTATTTTTACATTTGAAAAACTAGTTTTTTCTGAAATAATTAGCCAAAACTCATATATGCAAGGACACGTACCCCAATTTTCTTTGTTGCGTGTTTAGGCTCTCATAAACAGTAACAAGATAAAGGTGAAGTCAACAAGCTTTGTAAAATATAACACATAATTTATTTCCCAAGAAACAAGGGAAACATAAATAATGGAACTTATGGTTTTAGGAATCAAATCCAGAAATAATCCGAGAATAATCCAAGAAATATAGATTATAAGTCCTTGTAATAAAGTGTTCAAATGAATATGAGATCGAGTCCCGACGAAAATCGAAAATGGAAGGCCGCGATAATGTATACTGTAGACAGTATAGTAGTGACGTGTCAGTAGTTCTTTGTTGATCAACAAACAATAATATTCCGTGATTGAGTTCCGAATACAATTTAAATAAATGAATTTGTCCACAAATTCTGTACGAGCATTAAAATATTCCCATGGAAAAGAAAAAATCTCTTACAGTGAAAATAATTTGAAGAAAAATTAAAGTATTAAACTCCAACTGGTCTTCAACATAGAAAAAAACACATTGACATCGAAGTGTTTAAAGGTACAATGGACTAAAATTCTCTATCGAAAAAAGTTATACAATAATTTAAGATGCAAAAAAGATTCCCTGTGAGGGTCACTTGATATCTATCCTGAACAAGATATAATATGTTTACATTCTTAACACCACGTTCACCCAGTACAGCCTCACTTTTGCTGACAAATATCACACTAAGAATGAATAAATAAGGCGTTTACTTCAACTCCTACTAATTTTGTATCAAGATCAGGAACTAGGTCAGCGTTTAGATACAATATTCTATCATTAGGTGGTTATGAAGAAACAGTCAGATCAAACTAATGTTTGGAAAATGTCAAATTTCAGTAAACTAAATTACATTACTATAACATGTAATTGAATACAATATTTAAAACGCACAATCAAACAATTAAATTAAATCAAATATAAAATAAATCAATTATACAAAACACAAACCAATGTTCCTCATGTACTTCCTACTATAATTATGTGCATGAGAGAATACTTTTTTCTAATCCTGTAGCAAATTAATGAGCTAACTAGTACTAATGTCAATATCCAAGTAAATTCTTATCACCACAAAATAGTAAACACCACATAGTGTCAAGCAAATCCGTCTGGCACATCTTTGCATTTTACATGTTATATGTAGTATCAAAGAACAATAATTACTTAACGTGCGAACAACTGTATTTGGAGTTAAGGTTCTGATTTCTTCAGTTATTTTTCGTTGTAAAGTTAAAGAAAACTATGTCAATTATGCTCAATTGTAGTGTATGTTATGTGGATGATTGTCTCTTGGTCTCGCAGTAGAAAATGATGAAAAGGGCAATCCATATGCGTTTTCGTAGCTATAGCACAATCCACTCATAAGTAATCGTATTATCTTGGATACTAATGCTTTCCAGTTTTCAGTCATAATTGTCAGATCTCTTCCCTCCTCTGGCCTTACACGTTTGGGCGACGACTTCGTAAACATTATTGTATAAGCCAAATACTTGCTCAGAATTGTAGTTGTTACCCTATTATAACCTCCATATATACATACACTATGCGGAATTCAGACACCTTTGTCTTTTGCAGATATAACCTTACTAGTATACAACGTTTTCTTACAAATATGGATCATGACTCCCTGCAGCAAATTAAAATATTTATGTCATGTGGAAATTATTTTTTCTGATCTTGAGATTGCGATGTCTAAGAGTGGCCAAAATGAAAATGTCAACCAACATCACAGGTGGAAATGATTCAAATATTTTAAAGGTTTACTGCAGCCATTTAAGGCAAATTAGACCCGACGATTTAAGTATGTTTTAGAAATATTAATGAAAATCAGGATACTACTATGTGAAATTCCGTTTTTAGACTTAGTCTAGTTGTTATTTGGATGAATGTGACTCGGTTTTGTCGTTGATGCTGTCAAATTAGGAGACAATATGTATGTAGTTAATTGCTTATTATACAAAACAGATTTTAGCACTAACAAATCGATTTGCATAACGAAAGAGTCATATATTCACAAACGGGATTGGCTTATAAACCATTTCCTAGTGTCTCTACATATTATAAGGTTCTTAATGAAAATTGACATATCATATTTCCCTGACTGTTTTGTTTTCAAAACTGACATATATATTCTTTATCACAACAGCAAATGATTAAGCCATACTATCGTCCCAAGAACAACTTGTACTAAAACGGTGTACAAGAGAGATTCCTTGCGGCGAATCACGACAAAAATGTTTGTAAACAATCTATCCTTTTAAACTGCTCAGTAGAGTTCAACACAATTTCTACATATGATTTGATTGCCCTGGTAAATAGTCAATAACAATTACACTTCGTTTTCCTTTCAACTAATACTACCATATAGCCAGGGGTTCCATGTCGCTGGTTTAGATTAATTGTGTCTGGAGGAATAACATATTTATACGATATAATGTATATAGGTCGTTAAAGGCCGATGTATGTGTTGGCGATTATTTACTCTGCTTATTTATTATGCTTAGATAAATCTATGATTGGGAACATATCCTGTAAACTGAAATGCCGGTTACTTGCTGCTAACGTTAATTCAGGTCACATTGAGGAACAGAAATATGAAGATGCACTATGGTGATTTAACATTGTGGAAACATACTTTTTGCGGGTCAAAAATGTTTTGATACTAGTGGGAAGTATTAACCACTGCTTTGTTATATGAAACCACTTGAATAAAATTATTGTGATTCCTTGATATGTAATTACAGAGAAGATACCATGTCAATTTTCAGTCTTTAGGAGGGAGAAGAAAACATTATGAAAATGTGAGTAATAACGCTTCTTCAACTTGTCCGCGTCATGAACACCTGTAGTGATTATTTAATATATATTGTATGTCAGTTGAACAGGTGGTCAATAAGGTATTTTTTAATCCCATATAAGGTTTAAAGAAAAACAAATAAATTAATAAATACTTTCAGGGAAACGATCACAAACATAGTTACAAGCAGCAAAGAAACGACTGAAGCCTTTCTCTTGACAATTGATGCTCGATCTCTGTTCGAAGCTATCGATTACTCGCATTTGAACCCTTCTCCCCAATTGACCTCGTCATCAAGAAGTGTCAGAGGTGTACTATGTCACACCAGGGTTTAATTCTAAAATAATACCATCTTGACACTTTGAACTTTTCGGGGCCTCTTAACCTTACAACCCTATTTCGTCAATTTGGAACCCCGTGCAGCAATATTACTTGAGATTGCTTTATGACATTGAAATGTATCTACTTTTTCTCATTATTAAGTACCATCTTTCCTGTATAGTACTGCTAATATCCTATATCATTCAGACATTTAAGTTTCGTGTGACTTTCGTTCTAATTACATCGTATATGTCGGTCTTGTATTTATGTTATCACAGAGAATCTATACTTTATAATTAAATCGAAAAGATAGGATAATTAGATGCTATTGCATTTTCAACAAGGAACAAACAGTCGATCAACTGCTACCAGAAGAAGCGAGGTTCTTTTGTTATTTCTCAAAAATTGAACAAAAAAACCCCACAATACCTAGATGTTTTTTTTAATTTAATCACCTTAGCATGTATTTGTGAAGTTGCTTTTAGCATATGCGTAACATCAGATATGGATTAAATGCCAAGTTCGAGTCATGCATTTTAATCAGACTATGACAACAATAAGAATATTTCTATGCTGAAAGATAAAGCAAATAAAAAGAATAACCACTATGACTATCATACTTTAATTAAGGTCTTCCATTTTATTGACTGTATAACGATTTACCACTGAACTGACATTACCTACAATCCAACTTGTTAGGCACATTTATGACCGTATATAGATATTTGAATATTGTCCTTTCGCAAAGCGACTCGAAGACCCAGAAAGGACCTTATGCTTCTTTAAAGTCCACTGGCTTATAATTACCTCTTCACCATCTCAAATTGTTATGTACATACAGAAATCAGTAAATCAAGTTGGCCTGTCCTTTTTAGCACAGATTACACATTTGGTCTCCAATACTAGACAAATTGTGATAGGCAGTCACCAAACAAGACTACCCATTGGGAAGAATAAATGCGCACCAAACTGTTGATTCAGCAAATGTGTGAATTTATAAGCACGCAGAGCTATTCCTTTTTAGCCCCATGCTATATAAATTTAAATTGCACAGTATATCAAAGCATGAAACTCTCAAGCTAGGCCTTAATAATTTAAATTCAAGAGTAACTAATAGAAAAGGAGCCAATTACTAAACTGTGGGCACGTTTGAATTAAACGCCATCCTACATAGATACAGTTTCTAAATAGATTGTCTGCTATCAATGACCCACAAATTATAC
Source organism: Sinohyriopsis cumingii (assembly GCA_028554795.2). Classification (NCBI taxonomy): domain Eukaryota; kingdom Metazoa; phylum Mollusca; class Bivalvia; order Unionida; family Unionidae; genus Sinohyriopsis; species Sinohyriopsis cumingii. The sequence continues at coordinate 44,915,584 of CM068837.1, forward strand.
TATAGAGCAACATCAAAAAGACAATCACACATCATTATTTATCATCCTTACTGAAACCTAAACTTCTTTTTCTCACATATAAAATTCAGCACGTGTTGTAGTCCTTGAACTGCTCATTACATAGCCCAAGTATTTGACCAAATTACTTTGTGCAATCTCAATATTTCGCAAATCATATATGTAAAAGTAACTTCTTTAAAGTAAATATGCAAACTATGCATTCTGAAGTGATAACAAACATGAAGTCCAGCATACATACATTGATCAGTAAGCACTCACTGCATTCAGGAGCATACATGTGCAGTAACAATGCGAACTGTCCATCATTTAAAGTGTGAGTGCCGATGGCCCGATATGTTGAAGGTACTATTGTTAATGGGATTGTCTTAATCCGAAATACAAGAGATCTAGTTTGCAATGTGGTCACGATTTTGTATGCAGAAATAAATAATTTAGTGACACTGGTGATTTCAGTGATAATTGGAATTATATAACGCAGGGTTAAGTGGAGGCTAAGTTCAATCATCTTGACTAAAACCTGGATCTCGAATATCATGCAGATCTGATTGATACGTTCTGATAAAATCTCATGTTTTAGATTATTTTGAAATTGATGGTATATATATATATATATATATATATATATATATATATATATATATATATATATATATATATATAGATATATATATATAGATATATATATATATTTATACATATATATATATATATATATATATATATATATATATATATATATATATATATATATATATATATATATATATATATATATATATATATATATATATATATATATATATATATATATATATATATATATACATATTTGGTCAACATATCAAACACAGCGCTATCTTAAGTGTTGGGGTAATTGTTACCATATATGATGTGACTGATACGCTGCACGCTTAGCAAGTTTCAATTTGAAATATGGATCGTAAAGCCAACATAACCTGGTCTCTCCACGGTTTTATAAAATGCGTAATTTATAAGCAGTTTTTCATTTTAATCAAATTTGAAGTTTCTTTTTCAGAAATGCATTTTGAGCAAACAATGTTTGCCAGAATGTTTAAAGATTATATATCACTCATTACATTTAACATACAAATTCCAGAAGTCCTTCGTTCGTCATAAGTGATTTTCTTGCGGCATCCATAGTTCAAAATCCTGAATATGTACACTATGCGAAAACGGTTTGAGGAAATTGTTTAAACCAAGCAAAAAAATTCTCGTTCTCTCAATTTGTCGAGACAGAAACCATATAAGTAAAAGTGACATACTTAAGGAACAAAACTATTTTAAATATTAATGGCCAAATACATGTTTCTGATCCAGTTTAATGTCTCAAAAATTATTTAATTTCTGAATTAGGCATATTACCAAGTTATCCCAAAGCAATATATTCAAATCAAAACGAAATAAGGTATGTCACGCACCTTAGCGAAGAAAGATCCCATGACTGTACCGATGATAGTACACGGTGTGGTAACGTGTCCTTAAATTCTTTTTATCACCAAACATATTTTGTTATTTCGCTTTCAGTTGCTAAGAATAACCACACGTTATCTTGCAATTTCGATCGTAATAGCTAAATGGAGCCGACCTGATCTTCAAGTTATTTTCATCTGAAAAGGTATTTCTGAGGTTTAGGTTCGTAAAGAAGGAGAAGTGATCTTCAGGACCTTGTATATTGTCCGTCAGTAAATAATCATTTTAAGATACATTAGAGATGCATATAGCTGTCAAATGATACAGCTGACAAAAACATGAACAGGAAAGCATAATATATCATCACTCGCAGCCAGCGAACATTACACGAAACTGATAAACAGGCAATGAAAACGAAGCTAATACGATATTACCAATTATAGTCATTTCAAACATTAGTGTAGATAACTTTGTTAAACATGACAAGACTATGTAACGTATACAATATATCCACTCAGAAGTGTTTGCTTCAGAGAGAAAGAGCAATTACAAAATCTACTAAATTTCTGATAGTGATAAATGCCTATGCAAAATGTACTGTAGTTTATGTATCTATAAACCGTAAATGAATGTTTTCTTTTAAATGAATATCAGATAGGTGCATAATGTTGCAGAACATATCAGATAGGTGCATAATGTTGCAGAACAATATTTTCATTACACTGAGCAAGGAGCAGTGCAATTGCGATCCCACCAACACTAAAATATTCTTGCTGTGTTTGTTTGATATTAACTAGATTTAGAAACATGTAGCGAGCTGAATATAGTTTTCTCAAAAACCAATCAAGAGACAGATCCTTATCTTCATTCAACTGCATATCATCATAACAATGCTTCCGTGATAAAAAATGAGTTCGTTTTAAGTCAAAACGAGAAACGTATATAGGTTTATATGCATCTATAAACTATCCAGACCTAATTTTGTATTGATGTCTCATGGACTAGACATAACTTGCTTAGCATCCTCAAAGAAAATGTATATATAAATATAGTACAAGTAACAATTAGTTAGAAGATTCATGAACTCAAAGTTGACTGTCGTTCATCCAAAGGTTAAATTAAATATCGCTGTATGTTCTAGAAAATCATTTGCTATTTATATATTTTCAAGGAAAGATTGTGAAAATGATTTGCGGATTGCTGATAAAATTACAAGGCAAATGCAACTGGATATAAAGGTACAATCGCTTGTATTGTGCTAAAGAAAGTTTCAAAATTCAAATTGTCAAGATATGTCACAAGCTTCTGGGTTTATATAGCAATCATAAGAATTACATTAAATAGACAAACCTTCAACCCGACCAGCTCGAGCTAGCTGCCTGAGACAGACGCCACTTGCGAGCCCTGATTAGTAAAGTCTGTTCCACCTTCGAGGTTGAACGCCGCCAGCGTCTTGCTGCAGTTCATGAGAGACGTCACATATCTATATCCCAGCCTCCCCCAACCACCGGTGTCCCATGCCCCACCTCCAACCGCTTGTGGACTGTCCAGCCACATGCGCGTTCATCGTCGTATATAAGAACTAGTGGAAAGAAAGTTTAAGAGTATTTAAAATCGTCCAACAGTTTATCGAATAGAAACTTCAAAATCAATACATCCTTATTTCGCTATCAAAATCGGACTTCCAACCGGACTTGATGTTATTCTAATAATTGAAAATCAAAATAACTATACTTACTGATATAATTGAATGTATTGTCGGGTTACCACTCCATCTGCTAATATAGGTAGAAACATGGGTTCTTTCATCGTTAAAGTGCATGCCACATATTTTCATTTTGATCTGAAAATATTACAAAGGGATGACTTTGGGAAATTGTCAAATTATTTCTGAGATATTAAATCGCTTCAGCAGCAAATGTGAGGCCACGGGTAATTAGAATAGTTGCATTATTTGGTCTGTCACTTATATGTTTTGTCTTGATCAACCCAGAGCAGTAGTGTTTGGTTTTAAATGACCTACCGTAGCAGAGTTCGCATAATTGACTTCTCATAATTGACTTATGCAGGATTTTAAAATACCGATGCCGCAAAAAATCACTTATGAAGAAAGAGGGACATCGGGAATTGGTGTACTTAACTACCAAATCTAGCCTTAGCCTTAGCTTTATGCAGGTTCCCTCGGATATTTCCGTAAATGTAGGCCACGATAGAATAATAGTATTTACATTGGTTCAGAAGCAGAAAGATATCTCATTAACTCGTAGATTTTACTAAAAGATTATAACACGTTTAAGCGT